>PJEM01007770.1:0-21157 GCA_004023845.1 Helogale parvula | reverse complement strand
GAAGCAGGCTCCAGCCTCTGAGCTGTCATCCCAGAGCTTGATGTGGGGCTCGAACCCACGAACCATTGAGATCATGACCTGTCCCGAAGTTGAATGCTTAAACCAACTGAGCCACCTAGGCACCCCTGATTCAGAATTTCAAAATTTATATGCAAATGGCTATAAATGTAATTTGAAAACTCTGATGGATGAACCTGAGAAGAGAAGGATGCTTTTCAGGTAAACAAAATATTAGCACGGAATGTCTGTTACCATTACTTTGGTGGCTGGTCCCCAATTAACCACACCTACTAAGATTCATGCCCTTGTATAGTCTCCCACATTGCTCCGGGTTTGACCATAAGCCTGACTTTGACCAACGGCAAGGATACTAAAAGTGGAATCTTGATAAGCACTTTCACAGTGGGGCTGGTCTTCTTAGAATGTTCCCTCTTAGAGCACAGTCACCATGCTGTGAGGAAGCCCAAGCAGCTTGTAGGAGAGAACTGAGGCCTCTAGCCAACAGCCCCAGTTGACATCTAAGTCAGTAACCACATGGCCTGCCAGCCATGGGAGGGAGGCCATTTTGGACGGTCCAGCGGCCCACCATCAGGTGAAACAGAAGACCTCCTGATCAACTAGCAGTGTCATGAGAAATAATAGACCGTTGTTATTTTAAGCCATTAAATTGTAAGGCTGATTTGTTACCTAACAAGGGATATGGATAGCTGAAACAATTCCTCTTCATCTTTCCAATCTCATTTTGGTAATCACGAAGAAATAAAGAATTTGTGAGAGACAGCATGTTTTAATGTTTAAAACCTCCAGCTAGGCAATCAAGCTTAATTTGTACTTTTGGTCTCACTGCTTACTTAGCCGTGTCACCTTGGGAAGATTACTTAATTTCTCTAACCTTATCTGCAAAATGTGAATAACACCTGCTTTAAGCGTCCTTAGCGGGCATTCACTGATGGAACGTATATAAAATGCGTAGCCTGCCTGAATACAGAGTAAGTGCTCAGTAAATGTCAGCTATTATCATGAAATCAAATACACTGACTGGTACTTTTATTCTGAAAGCTTTAGAATGAATCCAAAATGAAATAGGGGTGAAGTTTACCAGTTGAGCAACAGAGACAAGCACTGGAAGTTCAGAAGGCGTTATCTACCCACAACGTTCCCTCCGGAACAAAGATATTGAGGCACGTTAGAGTTCTATGAGAAACCTCACAAATTCTGTCTGTTTATAGACCCAAGGGACTGCCCTACATTCTCAAACACTCCAACTCTTATCTGGGCCTCTAACCCAGAAGAGTATCAGGCAGCCTGGCCTGGAAGCCAAGAGACTTACTAAGATTTACAGAATGCACTGCCTTGAAGCTGCCAATTGTCATCTGAAATAAGAGCCAGATGTGAGTTCTTCATAAATGAAAGG
Organism: Helogale parvula; assembly: GCA_004023845.1. NCBI lineage: Eukaryota > Metazoa > Chordata > Mammalia > Carnivora > Herpestidae > Helogale > Helogale parvula. Next base: position 19,743 of record PJEM01007770.1, on the reverse strand, counting down.
GCTCCAACTTACCTCATTAGTTGAGGGAAATAAAGTCTGCAGGAATATACTTTTGTGTGTGTGTGCTTGTTTTTTCCCTCAGAAAGAGCTCACAGATGCTAATAGAGTGATAGCCCAGATTTCCAGTCCCTGAATTTCTTTACATTTCCACCTTTCTCACGGAGGATTTGCCTGCTAATGGTGCTCAAGTGATTGTGATGGATTGAGGCAGTTCCTTCACACTTGGCTGGCTGGCTGCCTGCAACCTCCCACCCTGACTCCGCTAATATGGATGTTAAAAGAGAAAGAAAAAAATCAATCCTACCCCAAGCCCAAGTGCCTTTTTCAGGGGTCTTTCTTGTCCTAAAACAAGGAGAGTCACTCCATAGAAGCAATGCATGAACAGCTAGCCCGTGAATGGGGCGCAGGGCTATATTTAAGAAAATGGTTGTTTCTATAAAGTAATGCATTCTCCTATGAAAACACGTCTACTTATCATTAGAGGAAAGTGGCTCCTACCAAGCTCTAGCCAAGGAGAGCTGGTGTCCTGTTGAGTGAAGTCTTCCCAAACTGGCAAGTTGGGGCCCAAGGAGTGAGGGGTGGGACTAAAAGAGAGTAGCTCCAAGACCAGGACCTTCCCAAAAGGCTTTCCTCCCCAGGGGAAGGGTCCTAGCTGACCTGAAACTCCATCCCTTCCAGAATGTTGATTTAGCTCCTTCAGCGGTAATAGTAATAGTCAATCATGTTAGCTTGAGTCAAGAGCTAATGAGGAGACAACACTCCTCCTGAATAACTTTTCCTTGAAAAAAGAAGGAAGACACACCAACAATCTGTTCGGTTCTTACAGCCTCCCACGAGTAACTACTGAATGTAAACTAGATGTTCAATAAACACCACCACAGACTAAAGTAATTCATGAAGGAGTGTGATGGTTAATTTTGTGTCAACTTGACAGACTATGGCAGTATCCAGAGATTTGACTCAAAGATTCTTTCTGGGTAAGTCTGGGAGGGAGGTGTCAAATGAGATTAGCATTTGAATCAGTGGGTGCAGTAAAACAGATTGCCTTCCTCAATGTGGGTGGTCCTTATCCAATCCCGTGAGGGCCTGAATCTAACAACGAGGCTGAGAAAGGGAGAATTTGCACTCTCTCAGCCTGACTGCTGAGCGAGGACACCTGTCTTCTCCCCCTGGACTGGGGCTTACACCGTTGGCTCTCCTGGTCCTCAGGCGTTTGGGCTGGAGTGAACTACACTGTCGGCTCTCCTGAATTCCCAGTTTGCAGATAACAGATATGGTGGGACCACTCAGCCTCGGTAATTGTGAGCCAATTCATCATAATAAACATTTGTAACATATAACAGTGTATTTATTTTATAAATATAAAAACATATTCTATTGATTCCACGTCTCTGAAGAATCCAGGGAGCTTTGTAGTGAAAATGGCACGTACGTTTAGAGGAAACACTCCAGAAGAAAGCGGAAAATCCCAACCTTGGGCAATAGGAAAACAAGACAAATATTTCTTCAATTACAAGAGATGAAAATAATCGTCTTTAACCTCTGGTCATTTCCTCAGAAATGGGTGGGTCACACTTGGCTTTCTGCCAAATAATTTAATTTTATTTATTACGATGAATACAGCAGTAACTTTGCATCCAAAGGGTAACCTTTCCCCCAGTCTGGATTCTTAGGAACATGCTTGCAGTGGTCCCTCGGTCCCCAAGGCCCAGCAAATGACACTAAAAGAATTTGAACATGATCTTAGCTCCTTAAAAGGGATACCTCTGGCACAGGTTTTTTTTGGTCGGTTGCTGTGTTACCATGTCCCTGTTCTAAATTTGAGAAAACTGCTTTGGTAATTTGTTGGTCTTTCTTTCCTTCTCTTTCTTTCTCTCTCTCTCTCCCTTTCTTATAGAAACCTCTTGACATTTGCTCCTCGGAAATCTACAAGTCTATTTTTCTATGCATACAAATTCATCAACTCAGTCTTTAAAAAATCCTTTTATATCAGATTTTTAAATTTTAATCTTATATACCAAATAGTTGAACATAGTATTAACTGAAAGACAGTTTGAAAACACTAATCAACCCCAGATTATTCCAAAGAATTAACAGCAATAAATCTTATTTCCAACTTTAATTGACACTTCCGAAATTAAGATCCTTATTAGGACACTTCCTCTCAGTTGGCATGCACTCTTACAGGTAAGAAGAGGGACATGCTGAAACAAACACACCTTCTGACTTCCTGCTCGGGCTGGGGTTTTACGTCGTGTGGAGGCAGAGGATGGAGCAGCTGAAGCTTTTTGTGATAATACCGTCAAGTTTAAGCAGCCCTGGAGGCTGGTCTAGGTCCACTGCAGTAGTACAGCGATTTTAGAATCCACTAGTCAATTTCTATATATACACACCCCAAATAGCCTGCTGGGATTTGGACGGGGATTGGGACTGTATTGAATTTATGCTGAATCTGTATTTTGGGAGTATGGTATTGTAACAATACTGAATCTCCTGACCTACGAACAAGGTATATATGATTATTAGGTCTTATCACAGCAATATTTTGTAGTTTTCAATGTACAGGTCTTCCATATTTTTTGTCACATTTATTCCTAAATACATTTTTAAGCTACTGTAAATATGGATTTTTAATTTGTTTCTAATTGTTTGTTGCTACATATACAAACATGATTTTTGTACATTGCTTTGTATCCTACAACCTTGATGAAGTCACCTATTAGTTCTAATGCATAGTTTGTGGACTCCGTTGTGCGTTTTCTTCATGCCTGAAAATCATGTCCTCTGTAAATAAAGGCAGTTTTACGTTTTCCAATCTGGCTGCCCTGTTTCTTGCCCAGATGTGCAGCCTAGAATCTCCTGTATAATGTTGGATAGAGACATCCTGAATTTGTTCCTGATGTTGGGGGAAAGTATTCAGTCTTTCACAATTAAATATGATGTTAGCTCTACGGTTTCTGTGGATGTCTTAAGCAAATTGGGTAAGTTCCCTCTATTCCTAGTTTGCCTGAGTTTTTCTCAGAAATAGATGGTGGATTTTGGAAAATGCGTTTTCTGTATTGAGAGGACTGTGTAAATGTTAGATCAGCCTCGCATTCCTAGGATAAACCCCATGAACATGATATATTATCTTTTTATATATTCAATTTACTAAACTTCTCCTTCGAACTTTTGAACTTAGGCTTATGTGGAATATTGCTTTCTAGCTTTTCTTGTACTATGTTTGTCTGGCGAGGGTACCAGGATAATTTTGGTACCTGAGTTATGTTTGTCTCGTAGAATGAGTTGGGAAGCATTCTGTCTTTGATTTTTTGAAGTTTGTATAAACTTGGTATTATTTCTTCCTTAAGTGTTTGGTAAAACTCACCACTAAACCCACCTGGACCTGGATTTTTGTTACAGGAAGGTCTTAAAACTGCAATTTTAATTTCTACTGTAGGGCTGTTCAGGTTATGTTTCTTTTTTCTTTCAAGGAATTTGGTTTCAACTAGGACGTTGAATTTATTGGCATAAAGGTCCTCTTTAATCTCTATTATTTCTTTAAATATAAAACATACTCATGTCTGGTTAAGTCTTTTTTTTTTTCTTTCTTTTTTTTATTTTTTGAGAGAGAGAGAGACAGACAGCATGAGCAGGGGAGGGTCAGAAAGAGAGGGAGACACAGAATCTGAAGACAGACTCCAGGCTCAGAGCTGTCAGCACAGAGCCCGACATGGGGCCTGAACCCACAAACCGTGAGATCCTGACCTGAACTGAAGTCAGACACTTAACCAACTGAGCCACCCAGGCGCCCCAAGTCTTTTCTTTTGTAAGATGAAGTGGGTGCACATGCACAAGTTGGGGACAGTCAGAGGGAGAGGGAAAGAATCTCAAGCAGGCTCCATGCCCAGCACAGAGCCCGCTGCGGGACTTGATCTCCCCACCCTGAGATCCGTGACGTGAGCCGAAATCAAGAGTCAGAGGCTTAACTGACTGAGCCACCCAGGAGCCCCATCCCTGATATGTCTGAATAGCTTAAGTCTTTGTAGGTAGGCCTGCTTCTTCTGTTCACTGTTTCTGTTGGCTCTTGTCTTAAGTGTTTGTGATTTTTGGTTGTGAATTTCTATTCCCTGAAACTATTTCTGAGTTTCTCCAAAGGCAATGTTTTGCTTCTGTTACTTGGAAGGCACTAAAAACTTGGTATCACTTTAAGTTTCTGGCATGAGACCATTTTAGACTACCCAGGCTGTGCAAACAAATCAGCTTCTGGGCTACCTGTGGCCATACATACACATATCCTCAGGGGAGACGTGTTCTCGGGATAAGCAATCTTCCCTATCTGGGGGGATCGGGGGAGGGCAAGGAGAGGTGGGAGAGGGAGGAGACAGATTCGTTCACCCTTACACTAAGTCTGTGCTTATGTGGACTCAGCTTTGCGAGGTCTCCTATCAGTCCCCGCACCTGGGGCAGGCCCTAAGTGTGTCTACAGTGGTACTGCCCTTCCCCATCCCAGGTGCTGAAAAACAAAGTTCAATTTATTTGGCAAATGTCCTGAGGGTGAAAAGCGGCACCAGTGTCCTAATCACAGTAGAGCAGACCAGGATGGCTGGGAATCCTAATCATCCTCATCCTCTTTGTGTTTCTAGTTCCATTTAAAATTAAAAAAAAATTTTTTTTTACATTTATTGATTTTTGAGAGACAGAGCATGAACAGAGGAGGGGCAGAGAGAGAAAGAGACACAGAATCCGAAGCAGGCTCGTGGGCTCGAACCCGACCTGAGCAGAAGTTGGACGCTCAACCGACTGAGCCACCCAGGTGCCCCCATTTAAAATATTTTGGGAATTTTGGGGTTACTTAGGTGGCTCAGTTGGTTGAGTTTCTGACCTTGGCTCAGGTTATGATCTCATGGTTTGTGAGTTCAAGCCCTGTATTGGGCTCTGTGCCGATAGCTCAGAGCCTGGAGCCTGCCGCAGATTGTGTGTCTCCCTCTATCTCTCTGCCCCTCCCCCGCTCAAACTCAGTCTCTCTCTCTTTCAAAAATAAACATTAAAAAAAAGGAATATTTACAAATTTTTGAGAATTTTTAAAGTCTTTTGCAGCTCACCAATCCATTTTTAAAAAGGTTCTTTAAAAAGGTTCCAGAAGTTTTAGTTGTTTTCAGCTGGTCCTTATTAGCCACAGCTGGAAAAAAATTCTTTCCATTTGTGCTTTACAATATACAATATCCAAGTCTTCCTCTTTGATCTAGAGGCAAGAGTGAGCACACACACTCAGGAACCAGCTGGCCTGAGGTCAAGTCTCAGATGCACACACAGTGTGACCTTGCTAGGGTGTTTATACTCAGGCCACTACTTCCTCTGGGGTTGATGCGAGGAATAAATGAGGTAAAACACAATCAGCACTTACAGCACGACCGGCCCTGAGAAGTAGAATATAAGGGCTTCTTTTTACTATTATGTGAAAAAGTTGTAATCATGCACCTGAGTAACGGCGCACATCTCACCCAGTGGCGCCCGAGCGCCTGCTCCCAGCACCCGGTCCGCTCTACCGCGTACGGACCCTCGCCTCTGTGCTTACACCGGCGCCGACCAGGGCCAAGCGACCACGCGCTCTGCTCTGGATGTGCGGCCCAGCTGCACTCCCGGGATGGGCCCTACGTCAAGAGCAGAAATGCTAACATCATACAAGCCTGGGCGAACACACAGCCCTTTACCATTGAGAAATCTCAAAGGAAATAAACATACACAGACGTGATTTGAAGTTTTGTCGTTTTTATGGTGGACAGTCATCATTCGCCCCAACAGCCATCTGAAGCCAATAGTCTTGATTATTAAAAATCACGAAGTTGTATAAATGTTCTCCTCCTTTTCGAAAACCATGTTCGTTTTCTCTCCACGAAACAGGACTGTCAGCGAAGCCTTGAACCGACAAGGTAACCCAAGGAGCTAACTTCGGCTCATCAAAGTAGCGACTGAAAAAGCAAGAGGAATCTTGACAAATGGGAAGGGCTGGGAATGTTCTCATTTATACTTTCACTCATTCAGGATGAGTGGTATTTCTGATGTTCCAGTGAAGCTCACACTTTCGCTTTCATTGGTAAAAAATTAAGAGATACTAATTACATTCAAATCACTACGTGGTGAATTCTTTAACTGTTAACCAACACAGAGTGCACAAAACCAACTGCAGCAGTTCCTATGCTTACTGTGCAGCATCATGTAAGATGCAAAGAAAAAGAAAACACAAAGTGTATAAGAATACCTTCCCTCCATTTAACAGTGCTGTTCACTCAACAGTCTGTTCACTGCAACACTGCAGAGTAATTTACTGGATTTAAATAAAACCCAACCTTCTTTAAAAAAAAGTTTTTCTTAAATGTTTATTCATCGTTAGAGAGACAGACAGACAGACAGAGCATGAGCAAGGGAGGTGGAGAGAGAGGGAGACACAGAATCCGAAGCAGGTCCACGCTCTGAGCTGTCAGCACAGAGCCCAAAGGAGAGCCCGAACTCATGAACTGAGAGATCATGACCTGAGCTGAAGTTGGTCGCTCAACTGACTGAGCCACCCACGCACCTCTAAAATCCAACTTTCTTAGGAAAATCAAAGTACTATAAAAAGTGAAGACTGCGAAGGCATTATGTTTACTTTAGTCTTTTCAATACAGGAATGGAGTTTCCTGACATTGGATACAATGTGGCATTTTATCTAGAGAGTTCCTTCCCTGCCCCCAGACCCCAACAACAAACGCCATCCCGTGTATCCAGTCCCTGGCATGTGAGCCCTGCCCTGGGCAGATGTTAAGAAACAGAACAGATATTAGACATAATTTGGCTTTAAAGATGGTCAACTCCTGGGGCGCCTGGGTGGCTCAGTCAGTTGAGTGTCCAACTTCGGCTCAGGTCAAGATCTCACAGTTTGTGGGTTCGAGCCTCATGTCAGGCTCTGTGCTGACAGCTCAGAGCCTGAAGTTTGCTTCCGATTCTGTGTGTCCCTCTCTCTGCCCCTCCCCTGCTCATGATCTGTCTCTCAAAAGCAAATAAATGTTAAAAAAAAAAAAAAAAAGATGGTCAACTCACTTTCTCACTCCATTTCAAAATAAAACTTTGGCAGAACTCTAGCCTTTCAAACAGAACAGAACGTGTCACGTAGGGTGTCACTGTTTTCCTAAGTGATGAACAACTTCTGGGGCACGACATGAAAAATGAACAGCTTGTTTCCAAGAAGCCTAATTAAACTCTGCTCTTTTGTCTTTTCGTAAGGACAAGTATTTGGTAACAGAATTTTCCTCTCACCAAGGATAATTATGTCATTTAGGATGCGAATGTTACTGCACTGTGCACCCAAGCGAGGAGAAAAGGGGAGACGAGTGTGAGAGAGCCCTGAGGTCTGCGACAGTGGCCCTGCCCTGACAGGCCGAGCTGGCACAGACAAGCATGGGCAAGCAAGACCTAGAAGGCAAAAGGCGTTCTCACCACAGCTGTTCCAACAGGAGACGTATCTTCTCTGGAACTATGAACCCAGTGATTGTACACAAATAAGCTTTTGCCACCACTGTGCTCGGCTGAGGACAGCAATAGGTTGATATGAAATTATTCGGCTCATTAGTTCTGTAAAGAAAGAAAACACCTTTGTTATCTCCCACCTGGTCACTGTCAAAGCATAAGCCCCCACGAAGAACGAGGAGCCGGCGAGGCCCCAGCCCCGGGGGCCAGGACGCACAGCTGGGCGTTACTGAAGACGGCGCCCAGCCAGTCCAGGAGCTCGGGGGCGCTGCAGGCGGCGCCCGGGGCCCCCCCCAGCTCGCCGCTCCGCAGCACGGGGCACTGCAGCTCGCTCGCCGTGCTCAGGGATACTCGAGGCTGCCGCTCCTGAATTCCGTAACTGGAAAAGTATGACATCATCGTTGATTCTTCTGCACCTTCAAAGAGACCATAAAAGGCCATGTGAGTCCTGGAAACAAGTTCGGCGAATCCCTGAACCCACCCCATTCCCTCCTGATAGTTGTGGGGAGCAGGCGGGATGAAGTAACACAGAAGGAGGGTGGGCAAAGCTGTATTGAAATCAAAATCATTTAAGTTGCTTTGGGCTCCTTGGTGCCAAAGTTCTGTAAACATTAGCTTTCTTTCACTTTTCCTGCAAACGCGTAACCCTTTCACGTCCAACCCATAGTAGTATCATAAGTGCCCTAATCTGAGAATTTTGACTGGCGAAATAAAAAAAGCACCACTCGTGCATAAATAAGATCAGTGAACTCTACAGAGAGGAGCTCATTTGCATAATCTCTATACAGGAAGCACAAGATGAACTGAACCATGGCAGCATCTCATTTGAGCCTGTCTTTAAAAACCCAGGAAAATCAGTGTATCTTCACCGATTTTCCAGCAGCCTTGGGAGACAGAAATAGTGTCCCCTCGGAGCAACAGGCAGGCCTGCTTACCGTCTAGGGCCACAGAAATAATCTGCTCTCCATCTCCCCTCCACCCACCCCCAGCAGGGGAAAGGTCAGCAGGCGTGCTGGCCAGTGTACAAGACGGGAGCTCCGTAAGCTCAGGATTCCTCTTCCGTCACGCGGCCCACTGCGTGTGCGCCCCCTGCCCACTGCGTGTCACCCTGTAGGTACCGGGATTGATGCACTGCTGTCCACGCTGACTGTCCGGCCGCTGCCACTGTGAGTAATTCCTCTGCCTCTGACCTGAGTCTCATACCATCTGCCAGCACCCATGAGACTGTGCAGGCTAACTTCTTAGGAAAACCTCAGACCTTCCCCAGTTCCTGATAAGCCCTTAGAATAATTAGGAATCTTAGGTACATAGAGCTCTCCAGAACCCAACCTCAATGAAGACTTTGTGCAACAGAAATGCCAGTCTCTTTGCCCTCTTGTATCTCAGCCATAAGTAGGAGAAGCAGTGAAGCATTACAGACCCACGCAAGCAACCTACAGCACCCAGTGACCAGAAACTTCCGAGGAAGAGCAGATGGACAGGCGTGATCTCCAATGGACCAACGTGCCTCCCTAGTCTCCAAAAAAGAGTACCACGCCATCATAACTGTGATGATCCAACTCATTACAATCTTTGATGGACCAAAGATACACTCTAAAAGGACCAAGGCACATGGCAGTTGTAAGCAATCGTGTCTGGGGACTCCTGAACTAAATTTAATGTACTAATCAATTCCAAGTTATGACAAATTTAACCTGACAATTAATGGTCTGCCTGATTATTCCCTTGTGATGATTAACAGTTTGTGTTTAAAATCTGTGTTATTTAAAAACATGCAGCCAAGGCTATCTGAGGTGAGCTGAAGGAAGAGGAGAAGCAGGTAAGAGCTGCTCTGAAGCCATTCTCAAGATCTCTGGATCGACAATAACCCAAGGTGATGGAGGCAGATGGCTGCGGGCCTGGATCATCCTCAAGTACCGCTCTCGGGGAGCGCGGGGGGCTGCCAGCAATTTCCTGAATAATGTTTATGCATATATGTACGCAATATCCTAGACCACGGGGATGAATCACCTGTTTCAATCCTCTATTACTCCCCTATAATCAATAATTGGATTTCCAAGTCATGGTATTGTTACCTATTTTTCATACCTGTGTGATGCCAAGCCAGGAGAAAATCAAATTTCAATGGCTTCTTTTCTTTGAAGGACCAAGAAACTCTTTCATACTTCTTAGAATCCAGGTTAAGGGATAAATCCATCAAATCAATGGAAACAACTTGAAAAATGGAAAGAGGAACACACAGTTCATTCACATATATTACAGCCTGCACTGTGGGAAAGTGTTGTATTAAAAAACATCAGAATCTTTGGAAATTTTGTGGATAGTAAAAATTATTTTGTTCTTCTTGCACTCCTCTGGTTTACCAAATCAAAACTCTGCCTTGTTTTAAATTCATACTTTTTCCGAGGTCAAAGACCAAGAGCAAAGGTCTTTGGGAAGTCACTCCTAATCTGCCTGCGGACGTGGAAGCCTCGCTTATTCACGTGCAAGCCGGGCACTAACAGCAGAACCGCCTCTCTTCACTCACAGGTGAGTCTCTACTAGTGATCATAAATCCTTGGTGAAAGTAGAGGAAATTCTTTATTAAGAACAAGTTGTAGATTCTTACGTTGCGTTCATTACTTTGAATTTTGGGCCCAAAACATATATATTTAAGGACCATTTCAATTCTGTGATCTGGATAAGACGCAGCCACAGCTGCAGAGAAACAGATAACCACAGCAGTCTTATTCTCTCCAAAGCTCAGCCGAGGGCCCCTTGAATCAGAAGTTTTCAAGACAAGAAAAAGCCATAGTTCTTCTAAACAAAAAGAACAGCAGCAATTTGAACATTTAAACTTCAAGCTATGGGACAATTACTGACTTGTTAGAAACTGATGGACCATAATACTTACTAAACTTCATGACTTTTCTGCCAGAATACTGAGATGGACGACCTTGAAGTCCAGTTTCTTCATAAGTATCTTTATCCAGTGATAAAATTAATTTCCCTATAAATCAAATAATACCCATAAAAGAGATGTTAAAAATATGACATGCTCTCTGACTGTAAGAAAAAAAAGCAAATTCAGCAGTTAGATATGAGGGTAATAAACTACATACAAGGATCTTCTTTATGATACAAAGATATTATTTATACTTACTTGTTATTTATATAGGATATTTTAATATATTATACATATGAGGATATTATGATAGTGAAAACAGGAATTATGGATGTTTTTATTAATGAAAGAATAGTGAAACAAATCATGGTATATCTACTCACTGGAATACCTTCAAAATATTAAAAACAGTAAATCAGAACTATATGCCCTGATATGCTTTGATAGGTAAAGATGTCTATGACATATTGGGGAAAAAAGCAAATTGTAAAAAATTACAATGTAATACAATGTAATTTATGATTTAAAAAAAGAACAGTGGGGCACCTGGGTGGCCCAGTGGGTTAAGCTGCCGACTTCGGATCAGGTCATGATCTCATGGTTCATGAGTTTGAGCCCCATGTCAGTCTCTGCTGACAGCTCTGAGCCTGGAGTCTGATTCACAGATTCTGTGTCTCTTTTTCTTTCTGCCTCTTCCCCGCTCCCGCAAAAATAAACAAATGTTAAAAAATTAAAAAAAAAAAAAAAGAACAAGCCTTATGTCTCTTTATAAACTTATAGAAAATGTCCATGAGGAGGGGGCGTGGGTGGCTCAGTCAGTTGGGAGTCCAACTTCAGTTCAAGTCATAATCTCATAGTTCACGAGCTTGAGCCCCATGTAGGGCTCTCTGTTGTCAGTAGACAGCCCACTTCAGATCCTCTGTCCCTCTCTCCCTTTGCCCCTCCGCTGTTCGCTCTCTCTCTCTCTCTCTCAAAAATAGAATAAAACATTAAAAAAATAATAAAGAAAATGTCAGGAAGAATAAACACCAATCTGCTGACCACAGTTCCTTCTAAGAAGGGGAATAAATCTGGAGATTGGATTTTTTTTTTTACAGTGTTTCTTTTAAGATCAAAGAAAGAAAAGAATGGGTGTTGTTACCATTCGGCAGCAGGGCAACAGTATTATCTTCATCAATGTTTGTACCGCATGTTAGCGCATAGCACGAGCCTGTAAGAGAAGGAGCCCAGGCCAGAAATTAAGTCACACCTGCAAAAATTTAGCAGATCATCCTTACACTGTAACAAATCTCCCAGGTGATTAAAGGTCAGTGTCCACCACTGCTCCTGCTCAACCAACCTCAAACCTGCCAGGGTGAACCGGAGGACACAGAGGCCACACTCTAGCCATCCACGCCCCCCACCCAGGGCCTGTGTGTGCCAGGTGACCACCATCAAGCAGAAACTGGACTCAGGGCGGAGTGCGTACCTCCGGGGATGCTGGCAGAGGCACAAAGCAGAACACTAGGTAAGTGTATACACCTGAGAGGAAGAGTTCCAGGTAAAGTTTCAAAACGCGCCAGGAACATGTGTGAGGTTAGGAAAGCCACGCAACCTCTTTGAACTTCAATTTCCTCACCCGTAAAATGGGGATCATAGATCTAATTCATAGAGCTGTCACAAGAGTTCAGATATATAAAAGTGCCCGTGGCAGCCAGTGTCCACACTATTAACAAAGTGATAGTTTGTTAATATATTAGTACTTGGAACTTCAGAGCAGATGAAAGCAATAACGTTGATGGGGCCAGAGACAACATGGCCAGCTTCGAGCAGTGCCAGCAGCGCCTGGAGGAGAGGATCCGCAAGGAACTGGATTCTTTACAGCTCCGTGCAGAGGACGACACGGGGCCGGCAACAGTATAAGGGGTTTACTCACTCACAAGCACAGCGACTCATGTAGTGAGGGTGCATTCCCCTCTGACATACAGTTTCAAACAAGTGGCCCCTATGAGACAACTAGACCAAAGCAAGCCAGCAGACATGAGTGGAAACGGGGTGAGTAGAGGAGGATCAGAGCCACAAAATCTAAGCAGAAGGCACTGAACCACACTGGGCATGCCGCCTGGTGAACAGCCGCTGTGGGTGCAGCAGGAGAGGAACGCGTTGAGACCGCTGAGTGCAGACTGCTGGGAACACAGTGGTCTCTGCAGCCACAGATCCAGAAGCAGTGTATCTGAACACGCGGATCCCAAGACCTTCCTCTCCCTGAATCCTTGTTGTAAGATGAGGGGTCCCTTCATCTTGTAACACCCCCATGTCACACTTATAGACAAGTATAATCAGAAACCACCACCTAAAGAGCACCAGAAAGTGCAGGGGGAGAATACTGAGGGCAGGGGAGTGGTGCATGCACTTGACCATACAGACAATCTCCGGAGGCCCTATTAAGACAAGACCCCTAGTATTGTGATGTGATCTAACCAACCTTCCTCAGCTTGCCACGTTCATAGATACGATCAGGTTTTCCTCACCTTTCTTCACAAAGGTGTTGATGAATTCCTGTGTAATTAACTCATGAAGAGGTAAGTTCTTCACAAAGTAATAGGGTCCAGTTTCCATGACCAGGTTTTTCAGTTCTTTTGATAGTATCCCACATTCAGGAATCAGAAATGAAACCTATTGGAATGTGTAATATAAACAAGCCTTATTTTCATGTAGATCAACCCCCAGCTTTTTAGGGGTGCTATACCATATGAAGGCTGCTAACTATTCCCCCCACAGGTTTCTACAAAACTCTGAAATTAATTTACTAGGCTCAGGAAAAAAGAAATTTGAAAATTCATGTTCTTTACTTCTGTATTCAAACATTATAGGAAAACTGAATAGGCAAAAATAAATAAATAAATAAAAAATAACAGAAAGCTCTTGCCTGCATTTCATCTTTTGCAAATAAGCAATATATTTTATATCCTGTCCACTACTCTAAGTTTTAGGGAAATCTAGTACACTGGAATATCCTTAGATTTGCTTATCCTGGTACCAGCTGGAATCAAAGGGACTGTCCCTTGGGGCTTACAGAAATCAGGGATATCAATCATTTAGAGGCTCCATGGAAGCCGAAGTGCTCCTGGCTGTTTCCATTTTCTAGACAGAAGAATTCTACAGATCAGCCTGCCGAGCTTTCCATCTAAGTGGAGACGTTACGCCTAACCGGTTTCAAATGTGCCCCAAGTGCTCTCCACACCTTGAAAAATGCTCTCCCAAAGCTCAAACACCAGTCTGTTCCTAGGGACCTAGCTCATCATTTGAGTTAGAGAAACTGCCGGTGAGACCTGGGCCGAGATTAGTTAGGCTGGTCAATTTCAAGTGTAAAAGGCTTAAACCAGTTTTAGTGGAGTTTTTGGAGGCCTCACCACTTAAAGGGGTTGGTGAGAACGGGCCATTACACCCTTGACTGACGTTTGGTTTATTCTCCTCTTCTCTTGCCAGGTGCTGGATAAACCAATAATTAACCTCACTGATGCCTCAACTTACACATCTGCGGAAAGGCGCCCCACAAGGCTGACATTTTTTACGAAGCAACAGCCAATGTTACCATCCCTGTAAGGCTCTTAAACTGTGCTTGCAAACAGGAACTACCTCGGTCCATTTCATACTCCAAAGCTGCCAACCTAACGCTCCGGTTGGAGACCGCAGAAGGTAGCAGGCAAATGGAAATTTTCTCAGAGATGAAACTAGTTCTTCTAAATGGTTTAGGAAAGCACGTATTTCCTGGGTCTGGACGCGGCAAGATGCTCCCAAGAGGTGGGAGAAAGAATCAAGAAGTGGGGAGAGGCGCGAATCCGGCCCCAATTTCGGGCCAATACGCTGCTCCACGAGGCATCCGTCATGCCTCTCAACTCCCGAGGCGGGTGCCTGACTTTTCTCTCTCGAGAAAGTGTTCCACCCGGGGCGGGGCCAAGGTAGCCAGCGACGCTTTGGAATCGGCCCGGAGCTAGTCGCCCAGCCCCTCCTTTCGAGGAGAGGACACTGCCCCCCAATCCGGCGCATCCTGGGAGTTGTAGTCCTGCAGGTCCACAAGCCACCAACTCGGAACAGTGAAGAGACTACAGCTCCCAAAATGCCTAGTGGGGGTCCCGCCCCTCTTCGCGCAGAGGGCGGGCTCCTCACTGAACGCGACTTTCCCCAAATCTCTCCAGCTCCCGGAGGAGAGATGCTTCCTGAGTGGCTCCATGACGGCCGGACTCACCCTGTAATTATGATAGTGCGTCTCCACAAGATGCCGGTGACGCGACTTGTCATGACCGAAGTTGGATTTCTCACAGACCAGCAAGTGTCGGGGAACCTCTCGCAGCCTGCGCAGCGTGGCCATGCTCTCTCCCGCGCAAGCCCCGAACGCCCCGCCTCTGCACTTTGCCCCGCCCCTCCGCCTCCCCCGCGAGCGTGCGTAATGCGGCGGCGCCGCGCCGGTTGTGGCGGTCCTGCGTTTGCCTGTGTCCGGTTGGGCTGAGTGCGGGCCTGCGTTTCTTCGGAACCTTAGCAGAAGCTCGGCCTTGCGTATCCGAAACCGCAAATTCATTGCCTAAAATGGAACTACCTGGTACCTGGAAACCTGGAACTTGCTTTTTCAAACCCACCTTTCTCGCCATGCTCTCCGTCCCTCCCTGCTGCTGTCTTGCCGTATATCCTCTCTCTGGTCCTCCCAAAAGGTTTAGGAGTTTTGTGCAGGAAGATAATACACAATTTCTGTTTTCTGCCCTACAATACGACTCCTTCGGAACCACTTTAAGATCCCTTTTTAAAAATCCCACCTGAAAGGCTTTAAAACAATTGTTGCTGCTGTTGTTACAATGTGAGAATTCGTTTTTCCATAATTTTTCTGATCAAGTACACGCTTCTCAAACCGGAGTATGCATGCACAGCCCCAATTCTGTGCAGAGAGGATGCAAAACAGCAGACTCCGTGGCACAACTTTCTGGAGCATCAATTTTTCTGTAAGATTTGGAACAACCAAAGTTACATAATTTACAAGGTAAGTATTTAAAAATTTTGAACGGAGACCAGGCCAGTAATCTGTGCCCCGAATGTCAAGCTATCTCTGAGAAAACTAAGAAAAACATATTAACCATTATTTTAAACAGGAAAAATTACAAGGAATAGCAGGTCACTTGAAAAATTCTGCCAATTTTCTGAATCACAATATGGCACCTAGAGGTGTTACAAATGTCGTATTAGGATATAACATGCTTAAAATATCTCTTGGCCTCCTCACAATTAAGGGGCAGTGGCCTCGGACCACCATCAGACGTGCACACACACCGTTGTGGATACTACAAAATTTGCAAAGTGACTGCTGTGATTTTATGGTCTACCAGTTGTATTTGGAGCCACTGTGAAGGTTTTCTTTGCAAGCCATTTAGTTTAAAATGTCTTATTAAGTTTTGAAAATTCAATATGAATTATATCAGCTGAAAATAGATAAACAGCCACTGTGCCGTTCTGGTATACATTACTCAGTGTTCTTCCGGTGAAACCGTACTTGAGGATATGTGCTGTGGGGTGTGCCTGTATTATAAAATAGAAGGCAAAAATCTCATTTATTTTAAATGTTTATTTTTGAGAGGGAGAGCACAAGCGGGAGCTGTCAGCACAGAGCCTGATGTGGTGCTCAAACCCACCAACTGTGAGATAATGTCCTGAGCCAAAGCCTGACACTCAACCGACTGAGCCACCCAGGTGCCCCTAAAAATCCCATGTATTTTAAATGCTAAAGCTGTAACTTCAAGTAAGTTTGGGACTGCAGAATCCTTTCAGCCTCCCTCTACAGTGTCCTGCAGTTCTGTCTGTAGTGATTCATTCATTTCTCCCTGCCTGCTGGGTCATTTCTATCAGTATACAAATGTGCTTAATGTTGTGCGTTAATCGAAGGCACTTGGCTCTGACCCTGAATTCCTCTGCTTCTCACCATTGTTTCTCTGCTCTGTTAAAGCCACTTTTCTGCACATTATCTCTTGAACTCAATATATTCTAGCTTTCCTCCGTACTACCTCACTGAGCTGCCTTTCATCAAAGCCTTTCCATTTGCCAAATTCAAGGCCAAGTTTCGGTTCTTATCTCAGTCATTTAGCTGCACTTGATGCTAATGATACAATTGAGCACTTCTTCCTTGTACGAACTATATTTTCTTTTGTTCTGTATTTTCATTCCTCTGATGCTCATGGACCAGGGTGGGACTGCCCCTTCTGGGGTTAGCTAATAGCACATAACTTGTGCAGGGAGCATGTCTTTGATTTGCAAACCAGCTCATCCAGAGCTTACACGCTGTCACCTCTTTTGTGAACTGTTGTGCTCCAGGCTAATGTTGCCCTGCCCTAATAACCCCAGGGCCGGCTCCTAGATAACTGGGGACAGTCCAGAGCCCACTGAAACTATTCAGACTGGCCACTCCTAAACCTACACAGTCTGTCTAGCCTGCCTCGGTCGTTCCTTCCCATGATAAAAGCTCAGACTGATGCTCTCCCCTCACTCCCCTGCCTCCTGACCAACCTAGAAGCTTCCTGTTGTGGCTCCGGATTCTAGGGAGCAGTGAGTAAAAACTTCTTCCTTTATGACAGTCATTTCTGTGCATGCCTGCCATCCCTGTCAGCACAGATCTCTGGGCGCATTTGAAAACACTCCTTCTTGGAACACTTCCCTGTGGATTGCTGAGAACCTTTCTTCTGGACCTCCTCTCCCCTTACTCTACTTCCTTCTGCTCGTCCTCTAGTGATCCTTACCTTCCCCGCTTCTCTTTCCTGCTCTCTCTTCTCATAGTGATCCCCCATGGTCTCAGCTCTAAGAAGCATTGACCACCAAGCCTAGGTCCTCATCCCTGGGGTGGGGGACGCCCAGGCATCATTCTTGACGCTTCCACACTCCTCACCCCGTGTGCGATCCCACTGCAAGTCTGTGGCTTGTTGGCTCCGCCTGGTTACGGCCTCTTCTCACTGTCTCTGTTTCTACAACCAGTTTCAGCCACCTTCCCCTCTCAGTTGACTGCCAAACAGGCTCCTGACCACCTCCCTGCTTCCTGTCTTCTCCTCCTGCGGTCTCTTCTCCACTCAGCATCCAAACTGATCTCAAAAATGTCATACAGACATAACCTCATTTTATTGCATTTTACTTTACTACGCTCTGCAGATACTGTTTTAAAATTTTTTTAATGTTTATTCATTTTTATCTCATTTTTTAAGAGAGACAGAGACAGAGCATGAGTGGGGGAGAGGCAGAGAGAGAGGGAGACACCAAATCTGAAGCAGGCTCCAGGCTTCTGACCTGTCAGCACAGAGCCCGACGCGGGGATTGAACTCACGAACGGTGAGATGGTGACCTGAGCCGAAGTTGAATGCTTAACCAACTGAGCCGCCTAGGCAGACACTGTGTTTTAAAACACCTGCAGATACTGTGTTTTAAACAGACTGAAGGTTTGTGCAACCAACGCTGTGTTGAGCACGTCTGTTGGTGCCATTTTTACAAAGGTATCTGCTTGCTTTGAGTCACTGTGTCATATTTTGGTAAGTCTTACACTATTCCAAGCTGTTTTATTATTACTACATTTGTTACTGTGATCTATGATCAGTAATTACAACTCTGAAAGCTTAGGTGATGGTTAACATTTTTTGGCAATAAAAAACTTTTTAATCAAGGTATGTACATTTTTTTTAATGTTTATTTCTGAGAGAGTGAGAGAGAGAGAGCACACACAAGCAGGGGAGGGGCAAAGAGAGGAGACACAGAATCTGAAGCAGGCTCCAGGCTCTAAGCTGTCAGCACAGAGCCTGACTCAGGGCTCAAACTCACAAGCTGTGAGATCATGACCTGATCTGAAGTATGGTATGTACATTTTTAAAGACATAATGCTATTGCACACTTAAGAGATCACAGTATAGTGTAAGCATAACTTTTATATGCACTGGGGAGCCAGAAAATTTGACTTACTTCACTGCATACTCACTTTATTGTGGTTGGCTGGAACCAAACTGCGGTATATCTGAGGCAGGACTGTATGTGTTTCCCCCCCCCCTAATCTGCTTAAATCCGGCCTGGCTTTAACCTGGCTTTTCATTGCAGTAGTATAAAACCTTAGATAACCTGGCCCCTGCCTACCTCTGCAGCCTCATCTGCTACCCTTGCTTGTTCATACTATTATTTGTCTGAATTTCTGGTATCTAGAGCTGAAAGCAGTCTTTTTGTTTTTTTAATGTTTATTTATTTTTGAGAGAGAAAGAGAGCATGAGCTGGGAAAGGGCAGAGAGGGAGACACAGACTCTGAAGCAGGCTCTAGGCTCCGAGCTGTCAGCACAGAACTTGATGCCGGGCTCAAACCCATGGAGCATGAGATCATGACCTGAGCCGAAGTTGGATGCTTAACTGACTGAGCCAGCCAGGTGCCCTGAACTGAAAGCAATGTTAATTGACAAATGGATATTAGATCATAGATTCGAGAGCATAGCAAAAGTCTAAGGATGAAGGGCCAGGAATGGTTTAAAAAAAAAAAAAGGAAAAGAAAAAAGAAGAAAAGCACAGGAAGCAAAACATAACTGATTTGTATGTATATACCCAAAAGAATATAGTAGCAAATATCAATTTTTAAAAGACAACACCAACAAACTTACAAGAAAAAAATACCTGTGATTGTATTCTAAAAACACAAAAATATACTTATTAAATCTAAAAGGACAACAGTTTTACACATCACATTTTGGGACTACAGGCAAAAAAATTAGAAATGCAAAAACTATTTAAATATGCTCAACTCAGGGCATCAGGGTGGCTCCGTCAATTAAGTGTCTGACTCGATTTTGGCTCAGATCATGATCTCTCAGTTCATGAGACTGAGCTGGGGCTTTGTCCTGACAGCACGAAGCCTGCTTGAGATTCTCTCTCTCTCTTTTTCTGCCCCTCGCCCATACGCATGCACTCTCTCTCTCAAAATGAATAAACATTTAAAAATAAATAAATATGCTCAACTCTGAAAACATTACAATGTTATTTTACATAAATTAATGCCTGCATCAGTGTGCAAATTCAAAGCACAAATACAGTGCCTATAAATATACAGCTGATCCTTGAACAACACTGAAGTTAGAATCCTGACACTCCTCTACCCCATGCAGTCAAAAATCAGCATATAGGCAATGAGAAAGAATAAAATATGGCCATTTGTAGGAAAGTGGATGGACCTTGAGGGTGTCATGCTAAGCGAAATAAGTCAGGCAGAGAAGGATAGATACCATATGTCTGCATTCATAGGTCTAACAGGACAGACCTGGCAGGGGACCATGGGGAGAGAAAGGGGGAAAGAGAGCGAGGATGAGTGAGGGACACAGATCAAGGGAGAATACTGAATACTGGAG
>PJEM01007769.1:74552-91061 GCA_004023845.1 Helogale parvula | reverse complement strand
CCTGCGCTCTCCTATAACCCCTCCACACCCCTACCTGAGTCCCCCAGACTCTCCCGGCACTCCTGCGCTCCCCTGTAACCCCTCCACCCCTACCACAGTCCCTCAGACTCTCCTTGACCTCTCTGTCATCATGTAGAAGGTGACTCAGCCAGTAGGATGGCTCCTTCTCAGAACAGGCGCTGACAGGCAAGTCTGAGAGTACCCAGACACCGGGGCCTCCTCTGAGTCAGTCTCCGGGGGAGTCCTCATAATCGTTGTGCAGGGCACATGGGAGGGTCTTGGCCTGATCCTGCCCCAGTGCTAGGGCCGCAGCCCCCGTGCAAAGTCTGCTCCTGCCACGGAAAGCATCCTGAAGATTTCCCGACAGTGTCTCCACACGTCAGGGCACTGCACACTTATTTCTCTGATGCCTGGCCCCTTTCCCCTTCCTAGTAAATTCTGTTCATTCCTCAGCCTCAAGCCCAGGCTTGCCCTCTCCCCTTGGAGATCTTCCGAATTCCTGTCCCCTCCCCTGAGTGTGAAGAGGGCCCTGGCAGCCTGAGTGGAGTTGGTCTGCTGATCTGCCTGTGGGGGGCCTGCCTTCCCTCTGCCCCCTGGTCGGCCCAGGCTAGCAGGTGCTCCCTGGCTCCAGGCTAAAGGAGTTCATTATTTTGGGATTTCTGCAACACACGTAGCCAGGCATCTCTGTTGTTCGGAGGGGGATTTGGACACGTGGCCTTTCTGCACAGAATTCTGAAGTCTGTGTAGCTGTGGATGGGGACCCGGCCCCCCTCCCTTCCCCAGCCCCTGCCCCCAGGGCCTCCTGTCACAGGGCTGCCTGAAAGACTGCTAACTGCTGTGTGATGCCCTCAGGGGACCTGCATTTTAAAGAGCCCTGCCTCTACTAATCCTAAGACTTTATTTCTGTGAGGGTAAATTGCCATCATTATCTAGGATGGAAGACTGTCCTAAAGGGGCAGGTTTCTCCCCTAAAATCACAGCCCACGACTGGCCCTGTTCTCCCAGGAGTGACACTAACCCCTTGTGAAGCCGCCACCACCTTCCCTGATGGCACTTTCTCATCTCAAACCTGTAATGACCTAACCGGACCGAAGCTTTCCCAGACCCCTCTAGGACGGCCAGCTCGCTTGGGGACACATCAAAGGCATGCCCTCTCCCGTTCCGTGTCCCCGCCTTGTAGTGGAGACCGTGGGATGTACCCCAGGGGGACTCCGTGGGCATCCAGGCAGTCAGGGAGAGACACCCCGGGGCAGGAGGAGCAGGGTGGATGGGCCAGGAGGCGGCCGGAGAAGGAGTTGGACACGAGGGACAGAGCGGAGCTGGGAGGAGGCGTGGCCCTCAGCCTGGGTCTTAAAACCACAGACCGCAAACCCAGGCTTCTTACAGAGGTCCAGGTCCTGGTTCGCGTCCACGCCTGCCCACCGCGCGGCTGCTCCCTGCTGAGGCCGAACCGCTGGCCCTCAGTGGCCAGGCCGCCCCGGAGAAGCAGCAAGCACGTGTCCCAGACTCAGTCAGGTAAGCGTCCAACTTCAGCTCAGGTCACCATCTCACGGTTCATTCCTTCAAGCCCCAGGTCGTGCTCTGTGCAGACAGCTCGGAGCCTGGAGCTGCTTCAGATTCTGTGTCTCCCTCTCTCTCTCTGCCCCTCCCCTGCTCACGCTCTGTCTCTCTATATATATATCTCAAAAATAAACATTAAAAATAAATAAATAAAATGAAAAAGGTGCAGGAATGGGAAGTTTTGGGAAAAGAGAGGTGACGGAGGTAAATGGGCTCTGAGAGGAAAATCCAGCCCCAGAGGAGGGCTTGAAGGGACGGCCCCCGTGGCCACCTGCTGCCTCCATGGCCTTCGAGGACAGAGGATGGAGGACGGGCAGTAAACGGAGGCCCAGGGTTCAGCCACACAGGTGAGACTAGGGAGTGCCCGGGGGTCAGCACTCACTCCTTCGATCTGGAAGCTGGACACAGGTGCGGCCCCGAGCAAGCCAGCCCTCCCGGCCCTGGTCACCGCACGTTAACACCCTCCAGAGTTAGGATAAATACAGCGAAACAGCGGCTGACAGCATGGAGGCCGTGCCTGGCTCAGAGCCGAGGCCACTGGGGGCTCCCGGCAGACCCCCTTCCTCCCCCACGCCCTGACGTGACCCCCAGATCCCAGGAGTGGTCTCGGAGGTGCACCCCTCGGCCCCACGCGGGCCAGATGGCCGCAGTCACAGCCCCGCCCCCTCCTCGTTCCCTCTCAGCACACCAGCCCCGGGTGCCGGACACTGGACCAGATGAAGTGCTCACCCAGCCCTCCAGCCACAGGGCGGATTCTCTTGTCAGACGTTCCAAAGCCTTGATGACCATTCCCACCGGCAGCAGTGGAGACTTGGGGACCGCAGAGAATGGACCGCAAGCTCTGGATTCTCTGGATTCTCAGCGCACAGCCCTGGTCCGGGGCCCGGTTGGCCCAGCGGAGGCCAGGAGGCCTAGGAAGCCCAAGTGCTTCCCTTCCCATGGAAATTCTCAGCATCCCCCCCCACCCCCGGCACCTGAAAAAGCCAGTCTCAATTTTGTAAGCTTATAAGTCATGCTATTGCTAATATTGCTATAATTACCTATTGGCACACCCGATTTCCGCCGCACAAGCATCAGTGAAACTCCAGACGTCTTCATTGTTAATACATCGGAGCGAGTTCCAGGTTTCCATCACTGCTTTGGAGGGAATTACACAAAACTTTGGGGAGGCCTGACACATGGGGCCCCCTATCGACCCTAACTGTGGCCAGGAGACCACGACTCAGTGTAAGAAAGAAGGGGACTCTCTCTCCCTCAAAAATAAATGAAAACATTTTTAAGAAAGTAACAAGGGGCGCCTGAGAGGCTCAGTTGGTTGAGCAGCTGACTTTGGCTCAGGTTGTGATTTCACGGTTCATGAGTTCGAGCCCCGCCTCGGGCTCTGTGCTGACAGACAGCTCGGATTCTGGAGCCTGCTTTGGATTCTGTCTCCCACCCTCCTTTGCCCCGCCCCCTCCCCCACTTGTGCTGTCTCTCTCTCTCAAAAATAAATTTTTTTAAAAGGAGGGGGGCAGAGGGTCAGGGTTTCAGCCCTGCTTCTGCCTGACCTGAAGTCCCCTGGCCCTCAGCCTCCTCACCTCCAAACAGGTGCAATTCTCCTCGACAGGCAGTGGACAGAGCAGGCCATGAGCTCGGTGGACTGTGCGCCTGTGGGAGGCGCTGGCGAGCACTCAAAGTTTTGGTGAGCACGCGGTCACTGTGTGCTCATGCCGGGCCTCCCGTGGGTGGCAGACTTCTCTCTCAGGTCCGCTAGACCCCAAGACACTAACCTTACCCAAAGGAAGCCAACATTTCCCCCGAAACCAGAGACCTTCCTTGCATGTGTCTGTGTGATCCCTCTGCTCCCACCAGCCTTCGGCGCCTCCTAAAACCTCGGCTCAGACTCCACGCCTCCAGAGAGCACGGTTAGGCCAGGGTCTCCGTGGCTCCAGGCCCTGTGCAGTCCCTCCAGGGAGAGATGTTTTGTTTCGTGCCCCCGCTGCCTGTGGAGACCGGGCCCACCTCCCGTGCTCCCCCGACTCCCGGAGACGATCCTGATGCTTGAAAGTATGAATGGAACCAATTTTACCCGATGCTCTCTTAGAAACTTCCGGAAGACCCCTGTTTTTTACAACCTCCTGAAAAGCAATGCTTTTGTACTCATCAAGAGCTTTTAAAACATTCATATCCTGTGATCAAAGGTGAGAGTATGAAATGCAGACAGAGGCGTGAGCACAAGGCTGTCTGTCGTGACGATTTCGCTGGCGCACGTGGATTCTCTGACACAAACGGAGAGCCATTTCATCTTTTACCCACTTCCTCCCAACCTGCTCTCCTGACGGCCGCCTGCCTGGACCCTCGGGTCCGACGAAGCCCCGTGGTCGGTGCAGATGAGAGGAAATCAGTCAAACGTCGTCTCAAATCTGCAGGCTTCTCCCCTGTTTAGACGCCTCTCTCCTGGGAGAAAGGTTCTCAAGAAGGTCATAGAGGAGGAAGCCGGGGTCCTGGGGCCGGAGGAGGAACTGCATGTTTGTACCTCCAAACCGCAAATTCGGACTTTCTCTGGAGACAAAGACGGAGGTCCAAAGACAGGATTATCGCGGCAAATTATTGTTTGGATATAGCTTGACTTAATATTAAACCACCATTAAAAATGTCACTTTCGGGGCACCTGGGTGGCTCAGTTGGTTAAAGTTTCTGACTCTTGATTTCCGCTCACGTCATGATCACACGGTTCTTGAGTTCGAACCCCGTGTTGGGCTCTGTGCTGACAGTGCAGAGCCTGCTTGGGGTTCTGTCTCTCTCTCCCTCTCCCCTGCTTGCTGTCTCTCTCTCTCTCTCTCTCTCTCTCTCAAATAAATGAATAAACATTTTTTAAAGTGTTTAATTTCTTGGGGGGAATGCTTATGATAAAATGTGACTGATAAATGTGGTACATTTCATTTAAAAAAATGTCCATGGGGTAAAAAAAAACCCGAGTAAGCTATAGGAAACAGTGCTTCTCTCTGTATGGATGGTTAGGGATGATTATTTTTACACACCTTTTCACATTTTTCTCTAATATTCAAAATTTAAGTGTCCCAACAAGGGTGTATGATTCAGGTAATCAGAAAGTTAAATTAAGTTTGGAAACCGAAGCCACGCACAGTGTGGTTTTCTGGGCCACAGGGTCCTGCAGCCTTGGTCCTGGCTGGCTGGCCCTGACTCCTTCCTGAGATGGTAAGGCACATCTCTCCCACTGAGAGAGTGGGGGTGCGGCCAATGCACAAGCGTCTGCACCTGCCAGCAGCCAAGAAGGGGAGTCCGTGCCCCTTGAGAGCCCCCAGTGCTCACAGGGCCCGGCTCACGGAAGCCCCTGGCCCAGTGCCTGTGGGATCAGAGGTCCAGCCAGAGGTGCTCTGGGGAGCCTCCCACGTGGAGCCCAGCGCTCTGTGCTGCCCGTGGCCCTCCTGTCCTGGTTCAAACATCTGGCCCCAGGTCCCCATGTCACCAGCTCCAGCCCTGTGTCACAGGAGCCCCGTTTCATCTCTGGTGACTCTCATCCCCAACCAGGCCCCAGGAGCCTCACCCGGCCTCCCTCAGGGCCGCTGCCGTCTCCTCCAGGACGACACTGCCCACATGCTGGCACCTCGTCTGGCCTCCAGCTGCCTCTGCCGCGCTCAGGCCGGACGTCACACCCCAGCCTCGGCCTCTCCACTGAGATCCCTCATGGGCATCGAGAAAGGAACTTTTTCTTAAATAAAAGGACTTCATTTGGCTGCGGCCTCAACCTCCGTCCACAGCGTGGCTCCTCCACTTCCCGCAAAGGCTGGCCTCTGTCAGCACCCAAGGGTCTGCACAAGGACCCCCATCTCTGGTCCTGCCGCACTCGGGCCCCCAGTGACGAGCGGAGGTCCCACCCGGACCCGGCCTGCTGGCCCCCTCCTTGGTCCCAGACCCACTGTGTCTGCGCAGTCACCGAGCCCTGCTCGGGGCGGGAAAGCTGCCGGGCTGGGCAGCCAGCAAGGGCCTGGGCCCGGCCAGCAGCCCCACGCGGCTCTGCAGAGGAGCGTCTCCAGGAGTGGCCGTCAGGAAGGACAGGACAGAAAGCGGAGTCCTGAGAGGGGTCCCCGCACACCCGGAGCGGTCTCGCCCTGCGGCTCCGGAGGCCGCAGTGCAGCCCCGGAGGCCGCAGTGCAGCCAGCAGGCTGAGGCCGGGCCATAGCCGGACAGGCCCGGGGGACACATGCCTCCGCTTGGCTTCGGGGGCAGACTCCGGGGCAGCTCTGGGGCAGGGTTAGGGCCGGCGTAGGGGAGGGCGGCTTCCCTCGGCTGCAGCAGAGACTCGGTGAGGCTCAGCCGTAGGTCGGAGGCAGTCCCCACCCCTGTCTCGTGTGTACACCGCGAGCTTCCTGGCGCCCCATTCCTGTCCCTGGGAGGGACCTCCTGGGTCTCTCGTGTTCTCCCTGCTGTTCAGCCTCGGCGGTTCAGGGACCTTCGGCACCAGCAGATCAGCAGCCCAGGAAGAGATAACCATGTGTGTTGCGTTACCTTCCGCGGCCCAGCCTTCCCTCCACCGAGTTATTGCCGACCCGAGCGAGGATGCTTGGGACGGAAGGACACACAGACATCACGACGGCTACGCCAACAGATCACTGCACCTCCGGGAGGGACGCTGGAGGCCGAGTGAGACACTCGCGGCAAGGACACGGTGTGGGCTGGAGGAGCGCGGCCTCACGCTGTTCGCTCCGCTCCCTTCTGAGGCTCAGTTGCCGCACCTGAGACCCGTCAGCTCGGCTCCTCACCATGAGCAGGTGCCTGGCACCAGATGCCACCCTCCGCCTCTGCACACGCAGACACAGGTCGTCAGGACGCAGGGCCAGGCCACCCGCTGTCAGCACAGCGGGAGGTGCAGCCCTGGGCGGGATGGCCACGGGCGACCTGGGGTCCAGGGAGTGCTGGCCCCGCCCAGCGAGGTGCCACTGAGGAGTGTGGCGTCATGTTTTAAAGAAGACTGGAGAGATTCCAAATGGCCACTGTGGGAAACGGCCGAGGGGGGGAGAGGACAGGTGAGAAGCACAAGATCATTAAAACACACGTTTTCTGCCCAAGATGGGAGCCACACCCCTTCCCGTGGCCCCACAGGGTATCGTGCCGAGCTCTGTTCCCAGGAGGGAAGTCCAGAGCGGAGCGGGGGGGGGCCTGTGCCATCGGGGACACGCTCAGCGCACAGCGGACACGGCTGGAGGGGCTCTGACCCCATCGCCAGCGCAGGAACTCAAACACCCAAGTGGGACGAATACATCGAGACCAGGCGGCTTGGTGGCTCCTGTTCCGAGAACGAGGCCGGGGGTGCTGTCACCCTGGGTCAGCCCCAGGGCGGCCGTGCGTGGCCCTGCGCCTCAGCCACGCCCACACCCCGGAGACCCTGCGGTGCCGGGGCCCACGGGGAGGCCGCGTCCACGCGTGACGCGCAGTCTCTCTCCCACTCAGCAAGGAGGACGGCAACACACACTCAACGAGGCGACAGCCCAAGAGGCAGCCCGGGCTCCGCCTCCTCCCCGAGCCCGGGAAGGCTGTCCCGGATCAGAGCCGCCTGCGCCCCCTGACCGGGTCCCCTGCGGACGGGGGAGAAGAAGCGTCAGGCCCCACGATTGGGAAGGAGTCCTCAGACCGGCCGGCCGTACCCTCCAGACGGAATCAAATGCAAGTGGGTCTTTCCTGCCCCGGCGGAGACCCAGGGGAAGACGTGCCGTTCACGGGAGCCCCGCTGGTAACTGGTCCACAGGCAGCACGGGAGTCTTGGCCCACCAACAAGTCTCCCTGGTCACAGAAGTGCCCCGGGGAGGGGGACACCTCGGCCTCCTGCTGCAGGGGACCAGAAGCCAGTCCAGGGTTGCTCTCCTGGACAGGGGCGTGGAGGTCCGGGAGGGACCAGGGCATGGCCTGCACCAGCTCCGGGGAGTGAGGGCCACACGGTCGTCAGGGGGTAGGGACAAGGGGAGAGGGGCTGGTGACAGGGGTGACCTCCCCGAGCCCGCGCGGGCGCCTCACACACACCCGTGCGCCTCATGCTCCATGAGCCAGCCTCCGTGTGCTGGTGTCAGCCCGCTGCACACTAGGGGAGACACAGGGCAGAGGTCTTGGCTGGCAGGGGCGCACCCACCCCTGCCCCCTACAGCTACAGCCCCTCGTGCCCCGCCCCCCACCCCAAAGTGGGCGGTCTGCTACCTCTGATTCTTGGCTCTGACCTTGGCCGCAGCCTCAACCCTGGGAGGCCATACTGCGGCGAACATGAACCGGGCATCCCTGAGCACCAGGGAAGAGCGTGCCCCCTCGGACAGGGGGCACCGGTCAGTCCCTGCCGCTCTGGACCCGGCGTCCCACGACCCCGCGGGTCCCCTACCCAGGGGGCTCAGCCTTCAACCGCTAGGAAGCTGCTCTCTGCAAGGACAAACGACATCTCCTTCGCTCCTAGAACTGCCAGATGTTTGTGAGCATGGCACAACTGCAGACGGCGGCACCGCCCCAGCTCGGGCACCGTCGCTGTGGGTCCGGCGGGTCTGGGGTCAGTGACCCGCCAGCCCGCACCTCAGATGGCCTTCCTGCAGCGGGCGGGGACGGAGGGGCTGCCGCCTCTCGCACTGCCCCCGTTGGCATTATCACCAGTTCCTCCTCATGGACCAGGGAGGATATGGGGGGCCTGGAAGCGGTGGGAGGAGACGCACCCCCACAGGGCGCTCGTGTTGGGGGGAGGGCCGCCCGCTGTCAGCGGGGCTCCACTCTGCGTCCAGAATGCACAGCACCAGTGACCTGCGCCGGCGGCCCGGTGTCCTGTTACACAGCTCCCGCCCCGGGCACACCACATGCTCCTCCGAGCTGCACCCACACAGGAGGGGCCCTGCCTCCGGACGCCAGTCCATCAACTCCCCACCTTGGAGATCTGGAAACGGGCACACACAGGCGACTGGCCAGGCAAGCAGACTCGGGGGGCGGGGACCTCCCGCATTGCCGCCCCCTCCGCCCGCGGACAGCGCCGTCGGCCACGCACCTGCGTCCTGGCAGGTCCTCTCCACACCTGTCCGTGCGTGCACTCCCACGTGAGCCCTGACACTAACGTGCCGCCCCTGAGCCCACGGAGGCCGCAGGAGGGAGGCTCGTCACGGAGCCCGGGTCCGCGCTAGCCAGCGATGGGAGGTTTGCTGGGTACAGGGTGCCGTGTACCCCGCGCCCGCTGCCGCGACCTCACGCTGGTGCTCAGATGTGTGCTGGCCCTTGAGCCTCCAATGACCCAGTCGGCTCCCGCCTGTGGCTCGGGGGGGTGGGGTGACTCCTTCCACAGCCAGTGCTCTGGCCCTGGAGGACCGGCAGGTACTTCCGGGCCCCTGTGCCCACGACGGGCGTTGGGCTGGTTCCTGCCGAGGGAAGGTGGGGAGACATGACAGGAACCTGCAGGCTGGGCTTCGGGGGGGGCGTCTTCTCCACCCCCTTCCTCCTTCGCATCCACAAGCGGAGGCCTCGGGGGCTTTGGGGGGCACAGCCCCTGAACAGGGGCCTTTGTCCTCGAATCACACATGGCAGGAAACCATCCCCCAAAGACATGCGCAGTAGAGTCTGGGTCAGCTGAAAATAAATTCGTGGACTTCCAGGGCTTTACGGCAGCTGCTGCGCCTAATTAGCCCCGTGTCCCTGCTTCCCTCAGGCCCTTGGGAGAACTGAGGTTGGCAGGGCGTGGGCGGAGTGCCAGCGTCCCAGCCGGCCAGGGCACCTCTGCCTCCGCCGAGACCCCTCCTCCAGTCCCAGCCCCTGCCCCCCACTGCCGGGCAGAGGTCGAGGGCCTCCTAGGGGTGCGGGCGGTGCGGTGACAGGTCTGCAGAGAAGCACAGCCGGGGACACCGGTGGAGGACTTGGTCCCAGACCTGGCCCCGCGGCTGTGGGGCTTCCGATCTGCTGGCTCGAGCTGCCGGGGGCATGAAGGCCATCTTTGGCTTCAAGCAAACTGGCTTTGTTGACTTTTGAGCTTGTGGAAGAGGAAGGCAGGGGTCAGAGGTGACCACAGGTGACCAGTATTCTAACGGCCTGCTGTGCATGCAGCACAGTGTGAACTTCACGTCAGGAAGCCTCGCTTCCTTGGGCCCGGGGACCAGAAGGGAAACCCAGGGCCCTGACCTTCCGATCTATGGGGACCCAGGGCCCCCGAGCCTCCCTGCACCAGCGTGGGCCTGGCCAGGGCCTCCCTGGATGACACATGTGCCCTCGGCTTCGGAAGGCGGTGGGCCAGGCATCTCCGGCCCCCAGCAGGCTGAAGAAGGGGTCAGACCAGCAGCCTCCTCCAGAGAGTGGCCCGTTATTGACGGGGCACCAAGGTGGCACCTTCTATTTCCGAGAACGGACCCTGAACGGGTGCAGGGAAGACCATCCCTTGGATCTGGGAAACTTGCGGAAGGGCAGGGGAGCGAGGCCCCAGCTCGGCGCAGGGAATGGCCTGGGTCTCCCCCCACATCCAGCTCACCCAAGGAGCAGGGACCAGTCGCCCCGTCTGCCTCACGGGGCCTCACGGGGCCTGCGGGACACAGGGGAGGGGCTGCGGCCGCCGGTGTCCCCCAAGGCCGGTCTTCCCGGTGTCCCGCCCACACAGCCTGGGCGGTCCCATGGCCTCACACCCCTCTAGGTGGCCCCAAGCAGCACCCGCCTGCCCCAGGGCTCTGCCTCTGGCACTGCCCGCTCTGGCCACACCCTCTTCTCATCCCTCCCAGATCAGCCCTGCCCGCCAGGCCAACAGCCACACCCCTCCAGAGAGCTCGGCTTCCGGATGTGCCCACCATGCTCTCACACTCAGAACCTGCTGACACAGGAGGTTCCCGTGGCTGCGGAGCACATGCCCGGTGACACGTGCCCACCCCATTGCCTGGCAGCCTGAGGGCTCTGCGTGCAGGGCACTAGCCGCCTCCTGCCCGCCACAAGCTGCAGGGCTTGCCCCTGCACCGCCGCCCACCTTCCTGGAACGTGGGGTCTACGGCCTCCGCCTGAATCATCCATTTGAAGGAATTCCCCAGCCGAGCCATCTCTCATGATCTGTCCCTCGCTGGGGCCTCAGCCGTCCAAGGCCAGCATCCTCGGGTGCCTCTGAGAGGCAGGGGACATCACGTCTCTGCCCGTCTGCCCCTTCCTGAGTGGCTGTGTCCCGGGAGTGCACCCTCCCCTGCCTGCAGCAAGTGGGCAGGTGCAGCCCTGGGAGCCCCGGGTCACTCTGCAGCAGGGCCCCGGTCTGAGGGTGAGGCGCGGACCTCAGGGAGAGGAGAGGACTGTGGTGTTGGTGGTAATCCTTCCATCCGAAGATGAGCCCACTCGGGGGGCTCTCTCCCGGATGCCCGCCTGGCCGAGTGCGCACCCTGCTCTCTGCTCCGCCCTGGGCTCGGGGAACAGCACCCGTTCACAGTTAAGTGTTCAGAGCGGATGTTTTCAGCCCTATGACAAAGGCATCCTGTCGGGCCCTGGTAGATTCGCTGCTGTTCACTCAGCAGCCAGCATAGAGCCTGGAACGTAGTAGGTGCTCAACAAATGTTTGCTGGGGAGAAAGGAAGAGATGTGGGTTCAAGCCCCAGGTGAGAGGTGAGCCGTCCCTGCTGACCTGCGATTCCCTCGCGCGGTAAGCAGAGAACACGCACCGCGGAGGAGGGTCAAGGAAGGACCCCAAGAGCGGAACCAAGGCCTGAGCGCACAGTAGGCATTCCATCAGGGCTAACTGCGCAGCCCATAGTTACGGACCCCGCCGTGCCAGCCGTTTGGAAGGGAAATGAGAAAGAGGAACCATGTCTGCCCAAATTCTCCAGACTTTGCTCAGGACCGCGGTGAGGGGCTGGACAGCGGGGGAGAGGAAGGTGGCGACTTACAGACAAGGTGCGGGTGGGGGGGTC
Source organism: Helogale parvula (assembly GCA_004023845.1). Classification (NCBI taxonomy): domain Eukaryota; kingdom Metazoa; phylum Chordata; class Mammalia; order Carnivora; family Herpestidae; genus Helogale; species Helogale parvula. The sequence continues at coordinate 79,626 of PJEM01007769.1, read as the reverse complement.
CTGGGATGAAGTGAGGGGGGTTCTTGCTGGCCGCAGGCCCGGTGATCAGACCTCGCCTGGGGAGGAGGGGTGAGGATTGTGGCCAGACATCAGGGGAGGGGTTCTGGCTACCTGAACTTGACAGAAGAACCTGTCTGGGGTCTGATCAAAAGGAGAGTCTGCCGCCAGTCAGCGGAGAATTGGGGCACAACCACGTAAGAGGCCGGAGTGTGAGGCCCAAGGAAAAGGGAATTCTCCAACCAGCATGGGCACAAGGAATGTTCTGGGTCCTCATGTCGAATGCGTGGCCAGGGGAGGACACGACAGGGGATCCTGGCAAAGGACACACAGTCCGGGTCTGGAAGGCATGAGGCACCGTGATATGCCCGTGCCAGCTGGGCACTCCCAGCCCAGCACCAGCCGCTGTGTGTCTGGGCAGGCATTCCGGGGCGGCCCAGAGCTAGAGACCTGCCCCCCTCTCAGGGCCGACTCCGAAGCCAGCCAGGGAGTGAAGGAGGTCCCGCGGCCACCTCCCGCATAGCTGTGGATTCCGCGAGGTGGCCGGCGTGAGCCCCAGCGGAGACCTGGTGGGCGTGCAGCCAGTAAAGGGTGACACCTCCTTCTTCTGGGGCCAGCACTTGGGGGACCCAGGACACCCAGGCACCGTAGGCATGGCGGCCTCTTCTGACCTGCCTCCCGACCTTCCACCCATGTCCCTGCCCATCAGCCCGTGACTCCGAGGAGCAGCAGGGGCAGAAATGGGGGTCTCTTGTCCTAAAGGGAGCCTACCCCCAAACCTCGAGTCCTGAGTGAATTCCCTGCCCGAGCTCTCTGCATGATGGCTACTAACACCTTAACAAATCAGACAAGAAGTGGTGGCTGTCCTCATCCTCCGAGGGGATGGTGCTGGGGCGTGGCCGTGCATCCTCGGCTCAATCACGGGCAAACAGGAGAGGTGTGGCCCCACATGGCAGCCCCTCGCCGCCCCACCCTGGCCCTCCCTCTCCGCCTCCCGAGGAAGGAATGAAAGCCATCCCTCTACCAGGTATGGAATTGGCTTCTTTTTGTGTATTTTTTTCTTTCCCTTCCAAAAGGAGTTCAAAAGTTGAGAGCTGATTAGTATTCCAGGCACTGGGGCCGCTGCAAACCAGCTCGGGGCCAGCGATTGAAGCGGTGGCTGCCCGGCCCCAGCGGAGCCCCCGCTCCGGAACGGGAGAGCACGCCGGCCGCCCTTCCCCGGCTGCCTTCCTCATAATCACGGCCCCGCTGCGCGTGCAGCTCTTTGTGATAATCAGCGTCCCCGCGGTGCCGGGACTCGGGATCTCCGAGGACTGGCGTCCTGGGTCCTGCCGCCGGCAGCAGGGACGGCATTTGCATGCATTTGTATAAGTAATGCATGGTGTACACTTCTCTTTAACACGGCAACCTAATGAAATCACTCAGACGGCGCATTAAAAACACGATTTACTCTGGGAAGTCTGACCCTTTTCACGTCAAGTCATTGGAATGATCGGCGGAATATATTTGCACCAGCGGCACACGGACACGGCCCTTCCCAGGGAACTGACAGACAGTCTGGCTACCTTTGGGGACCTGGGAGGGGGGACATGTCAACGGTTTGCATGAAGCCACGGCCGGGCCAGGGGCCTCCCTCGGGGACCAGGCATTCCTGGGCATCAGGAAGGCAGCCGAGAGTCCCTGACAACAAATCACTTCACTCGCCCGCGGTGTGGAAACACCACTGGGCCTCTGCAGAGACCTGTGCCACCCCCCAGCCGTGGGGGCTCCTGGCACCAGAGGGTCACGGGGGCGCAGCGCCAGCGCCCCCCCAAGCCGCGGCCCCCCTCTGCAAGGGCTAAGGCAGCGGGCCGGCTGGCACAGGACACCGGCGCTGCTGTGCGTGACGACTTCAAAGCAGCCATCAAGCTCAGAGCTGCTCCCCCGGTGATTTAGGTGCAGCCTTGCCTGAGGCTGACGGCTCCTCAAGGTCGGGCGCCTCCCGCTCAGCCAGCTCCCGAGGAGGTGATGGGATTCCAAAGGTTCCGTGAGGACGGGCCGCTGAGCCGCCCTTGGCAGGGGGCCCGGGCAAAGGCCCCCGGAACCCGCTTCCTGCCCTGTGTGTCACAGAGCGCATCCTCCACACATGGCGATCAGGGACACCGTCCGTTAGCGGAGAGAGAAGCTGGTCCACGCGCACGGCTGCTCCGCTCACAGGGGCAGCGTCCAGGGACCCCGTTCTCACCGAGTGCCCACTCAGGGCCTCCTCTCAGCCAGAAGCCCGTCTCCCGTGGTGTCCTGTCCATGGAGGGACTTCGAGGCTAGGACCGGCAAGGATTCTGTCTTCCCTTCAAGCATGACCCGGGAGCCCCCAGAGCGACCCCCCGGGACCCCAGTCCCTCCATGCAGAGCTGGCTTCAGTCCCTTCATCTCGGGGTCCCATGGCTGTCTACAGCTGCCCAGCTCCCAGCCCCCTCAAGCCCCTCCCAGATATCAGGGACCCACAAGCCACCCTAGTGTCACCCCGAGTGAGAATGGGTCTCCCAGGGGCGCCTGGGAGGCTCAGTCAGTTGAGCATCCCACTTCGACTCAGGTCATGATCTCACAGTTCATGGGTTCGAGCCCCGCGTCGGGCTCTGTGCGGACAGCTCAGAGCCTGGAGCCTGCTTCCGATTCCGTCTCCCTCTCTCTCTACCCCTCCCCTGTTCTCTTTCTCTCTCTTTCTCAAAAATAAATAAACATTAAAAAAATTTAAAGAATGCGTCTCCCGGGCCTCTGGCTTCCCCACCCCAGCCCGGACGACCAGATCCCTACCCTCATGACTCCTGTCCTTGCCTGCCCACCGGCTCCTCCGGAAGCAGCGCTCTGGCCACGGGGACCTCAGCGCCCGTGCCCGTCCCAGCCTCTCAGGCGGGCCTGCTCTGACCTCTGTCCGTTCAGCAGACACCAGACATGCACACACCTGGCAGGGCCCCATCGGACTCCGGGCAGGCCCCTGTCCTCGGATGAGTGCCTGCCGCGGGCCACAGAACCGTGCTTTGTGTACTGACCACATGGCTGCGGGCCGCTCTGGGTCCCCGCGGGCGCTGGTGTCGAGTGGCCTGCTCCCCCCGCACTCACCCTGGGGGCCCAGCGTCCCTTGGGTACCATGAACCCCTCTTCCTGGTGCTGCACTGACCAGTGCCTCCCACCTCCCACACTCCGTGTGCGGGGTCCTGGTCATCAGGGAGATACATCCTCTCTAAGTACTGCCAGGTGGTTCTCGGGCTGCCTGAGGGGCTCCTCGTGTGCCTGTGCCTTCCTGAGAAGACTGCTCACGCTCAGACGCTCAGTCTCCTCCTCGGAGAATGGGAACATGAGTATAACAGGCCCTGAAGGTTGGTTTGGTGATGGAAGAAAATGGCAATGGCACACGTAAACCACTGAAGAATGCCGGGCACACGGTCTGTTCTCAGTACACGCCAGGTGCAGTGTTTCTTTCCCCCCCACCTCGGTGTCACCACAATGGGAGGAGCAGCAGGGAAAACACCTCGTAGACGGAGGAGTGCTCCGAGCATCCAGACACGACCACGGTAGCCACCGATGCCCGTTTGTTCCGTTCTCCTTTCTCTTCAGAACTAGTCTATCCATTTTGTTTCTGTGGACATGTGTCTGTTAACTAAGTAGATAATAATTCAAAACCACTGAGTGTTGCCAGGTGCCCAGCGCTGCGACAAGCGATGCCACATTCACACGTGTCCCCTTCCTGTCTGTCCTAACACGCCCCAGGAAGTAGTAAGGGCACACTCACCTGGTCTCTGAGGTGGTCCACGGACCACGACCCGCTCTGGAAGATCTTCAGAACAGTCACTAAGAAAATGACTCACCCAGAATCACAGGTGTTTCTTTTAAAACCAAACAAATAACATGCCTTGATTAAGGAGCTATGATGTTGTGGCCCAAAGTTGCCAGGACGGAGGTCGCGCACCTGCGGGGGCCGCACACGCTGGGAGAGACGATGATCCAGGGGAAGGAACAGGCACCTGGGGAGCGATCTAGCGTTTATGGGGTGTGAATGTGGGCCGTGTGTGGGAGAAACGGTGCTGCCTTAATTCCCACGATCTTCTTTCACAGTCACTGCAACCGGACACGTGCACACACACGTGCACATGTGAGCGTGCACACACCCACACACATGCACACACAGACACGCACACATACACACACACACGCACGAGTGTGCACACACCCACACACATGCACACACAGACACGCACACATATATACACGCACACAGGATCGTGCACACACCCACACACATGCACACACAGTCACGCACACATATACACACGCACACACGAGCGTGCACACACCCACACACACACAGACACGCACACATACATACATGCACACACGAGCGTGCACACACCCACACACATGCACACCCACACATATGCACACACAGAGACTCACACACACACATGTGCATGTGTGAGCACGCACACCCATACACATGCAAATGCAGACTGCACACATGCACACGTGTATACATACACGCAAACATGCACACGTACACTCATGCAAACACATGCACATGTGAGTGTGCACACACCCGTTCACATGCACACACAAGACACGCACACATGCACACAGATATGCACAAGTAAACACACGCACATGTGTGCATGCACACGTACGGACACACACGGACACACACGTGCCCCTGCACACGCACACATATACCTTCTACATCTGTAACGTCGTTTTACAGAGCAGAAAACTCCAGCTTAGCATCATTTTCCTCGAGTCACAGAGCCAGAAATCGCGGGTGCTGCTTTGCCAGGAGGCCTGTAGGACTCGCTACATCACGTGATGGTGCTTGGGAATAGAATTTAATTAAATAGCTTGTCTTAGTTCAGAAGGCCTCAGAAGCCACTCTAGATGTCTGATCCACAGAGGGGTCTAACAGAGGGGGCTGTTTACAAACGTTTCAGAAGAACTGAAGGAGTAAGGGCAGGGGCACCGAGGGACGGGGAGGCCCCCACGGCCTCGGCGCAGCCGCCTGCCTGTAACCGCAGAGCCGCCCACCGCCAGCCCGGGGCCTGCAGCCCCCACGGCA
>PJEM01007769.1:52500-74452 GCA_004023845.1 Helogale parvula | reverse complement strand
TGCCTGAAATGTGTCTACGCCTTGAACCCTCGCTTTGGGAAAAGACACAGAGCACCTCCCACATTCCTCACAGCCTCTGAAAAGTGCTAATCACAGCCCGTGCGATCGCTTAGTGCTGCCTGAACCGTTCTTTCCACGAAAGGAGCTGGCCGATCAAAGGAGGATGTTGGAGGGGGCCCCGATCCACCAGTCCCTGGCACTCGTGGGACTGGAAAGGTGGGAATAGAATTTAATTATGGTGGGAAGGGAAAGCTCACCACCGCATGGGCACGAGACAGGACTGTGCCCCAGAGCTGAGGCCACAGCACTGTTCTGGGGGCCGGAGATCCGGTCAAGGGATCGGCTGGTTGGTTCTGTCACGGCTCCATTTCTCTCCCAGCTCCTGGGGAAAGCGGGTGACGGGCGCTGGGTCCTTGGTGTGAAGAAGTGTCACTCCAGTCTCTGCCCCTGCGGCCACATGGCTGTCTTGTCCCCATATCTCCATACGGTCCTTCCTCTGCATCTCTGTGTCCAAACTTCCCTCTTACATATAAGGACACCAGCCGTATTGCATCAGGACCCCCCCTATTCTAGAATGCTCTCATCCTAACGAACCCATCCACAACAGCCCTATTTCCAAGGAAGGTCATGTTCCTCGAAGCTGGAGGCTAGAAACTGAACACCTCTCTGTGAGGACAGAGTCCAACACAGGGCGCCCAGGAAAGCTATGAGAGCGCTACTCTACAGCGCCCCCGCTGGTCCAGACTGTCAGCAATTCATCCGGGTAATTAGTTACAAGGACACGCTTTCTGGAGGAACCAGTTCTCAACTTCCTAGCCATTCTGGAAATAGCTAAACTAGATGACTTTTATGTAGCCATAAATTACTTTAAAAATATTTTTGTTAATAGAAAACATCGCATAAAATACCTCGTAGCTGTTGAACACCTGCTTTCTCCAGCCATGTTGTGGGACACTTTGGGTATTTTATTTCAGCTTCGACCTCACAACCATCTTCCAAGTAGCTACTAGCATCTCCCTTCTACGGGGGCAGAAACCGAGGCCCAGGGAGGTGGGCGGCTGCTGGGAGCAGCAGATTGGTAAGTGGGGGAGGTACATTGCCAGTCCCAGTCTGCCTTCCCTTGAGGCAGAGCCGCGGTGCCTGTTCTATTTGACGGGCCCCCAAACGCACACTGAGGGCTCCTGTGGCCTCTGCCCGCCACCCACCTTGCCCTCCCTGCCAATCGTGGCTGGGATTTCAAGGCTGCCCTGTGTGGGGACCCCCAGCACCGAGTCACAGAAGGAGACGGGAGTCTTGGGACCTACCTTGGTCAAGCCGGTAACCCTGGCCACTGTGCTGACCTTGCCTCCGGGTTGCCTGGGTGCTAAACGCCTTCCTCTCCACCCTCGGGAAGCCGCAGGCAACATGGTGCTAGTGCCCATCGAGCCACAAATCATTAACATCCGTTTCCAGATTGTCAAAGGGAAGAGGACGTGATTGCCTCCATCGTGGCGTCACTGGGCTGCGCCCCCTCGCTGTCCCGGCCATAGGCTCCCGATAGCACAAGTCTGGCTACCGTGGTGTTAGCGGCAGAAGTAGCACGTGAGTGGGGGAAGGATCCCTTCCCTAAGTGCCAATTACCTGCACGACGGCGGTGCCGGAAGCCGGCCCAGGAGCCAGGTCAGCTGCCAGGCCCGACAGCTCCCTTCCAGGCTTCTGACTCAACACATCGGATGAATTGATGGCAAGTGTTTGGAGAAGATACTTTTCTGGGATCAGAAAGGGGGAATAAAATCAACCGATGTCATCTTCTGTCTTTGTTTACAGACTTGCCAAAGATTCACCCCCTTTCCAACACCTACAACCCCCAGATCCTAGGCACACGAGCGGCCTTCAGAGACAGGGACAGTTTGGAGAAGGTACATATTCTGAAAAGGGGCTTTTCAGGAACATTGATGTTTATTTCATGGTTTGAACCAGTAACTGCAGAAATAATTTTTGCAGATTAACATTCAGGTAACATAAAATTACGTGAAGTACGTGCATAGCACACAAAAATGACGGGGTCCGAAGACACCGTGGGGTGTGTGCTAGGTGTCTCTTACCAGGGCCAGGACGGGTTTTGACTTGTGTGCTTGAGACGTGAGAACCATGTGCCTGAGAGGCATTGCTAGTCCCGTGGGGGTCCAGTGGGGGTCCCGTGGGGAGGTTGTAAGCGTACCTCTCTTTCATTTTATTTTCTTTTATTCCAATAACCTACTCTATTATGGACCACAGATACCTGAGCCATGTTTGTTTCCTTGCATAGAATTTAAGGAAAAAGTAAGGGTTTGCATTGCAAAGCTTCCCTGCCACATGGTCCCACGGAAGAAGGAAACGCCAGATGGCACCATGTTGAGGTGTGTGTAGTTGGAAAGGACCGAAAACAGTGTCGAGTGGTCTACTGGTAACAGCCTGGTGTTTCACTGACCCTCACAGCAAGCCTGGGGGCTGGAGGTCACAGTGAAGCCAGGCGTCACCCCAGGTCTCTGGTGCCCACTCAGAAAGTCCCTGGCCTACAAAGTTAGTGCCCGATTCCTGCTTCTTTAATTGGGCATCGGACCACACCCATCTCAGAATGTTTTGTCTTTACTCACAAAGCATCTGACCAGGATTCCTTTTCAAAAGCAAAACTAAAGCACAGTCTAAGTGATAGAATTCTGTTTTGTAAACTATATGTATGCTGCCCGAGTGCAGCCAAACACCCCTTTCCCTTCTGAGGCCACGATTTGCCAGCCGGGTGAGGAGCCAGAGGGCTGGGGCTCAGAGACAAGCCTTTGGAGCCCCTGAAAACAAACCAGGGCTGAGGCTTTGAGCAGGGCGCCAGGCTTGTGAGCGGAGTGCGCCCCCCCCCGCCCCCCCCGCTGACCGCCATCAAAGCTAGACGCACAGGTTAGCGGAACACGCTTATCAAAGAGAATTTCCCCGATCTGATCATAATTGATGTGGTGTTCAGCGTCGGGGAGCTTCCTGCTTCCTGATTGTGGGTAAGAAAAACGTGGCTTAATCAGAGCATTTGCCACAGGTCAGAGCCCACACAGCCCGGAACAGGAGTGGCCTCCCCCGTGTCGCGGCTGAAGTCCACGCCGCTCCAGGCACCAGCCCGGGCGACGGCTCTCTGCTCACCACCACGCACACTGGCCACGGAAGGAATCAGGAAGGACTCGCAGCAAATACCCAGCTTCGTCAGGAGGCAGGTCAGCTCCCCAGTTCCTAAAAGACGTCAGAATAGACGCTTGTTGGAAGAAGATAGTCCACACCCAACTCGAATTTCTACAAAGTACCTTCTTCTCAACGGCCACACAGACCTCAGTCAAGTCCCGTCTACGTCCCGACCTCTGTTCACAAACACTGATTGTCGCCGGTCCAGACGCATGGAGCCAGAAGTGTCAGCTGAGCCCGGCACTCACACAGACAGCCACTTTCATCTCACACATGGACGAAACAAGAATCAGAGAGAAGTGATCTGCAAAATGTCACACAGTCTCAGGACTGGCCCAGAAGTCCCCAGGATCTGCCCCCATGCTGGTGGCCCCCCTGCAGTGCCATCGAACCCTTTCACTTAAGTCACACAGCGGCTTTGGGTCAAGGCAAATACTGGGAAAGGGTCCTTCAACCTACAAACCCTTTCTTAAAATGCCAGCGCCTACCGGATGCCTGTCGAGCCCCTGGTATATACCAGGCTAAGGGTGCAGCAGTTTTTAAGATGAGCAAGATCCCTGCCCTCATGCAACTTAAACTCAAAAGACTAAAAACTAATCGTGCTAAAGCAACAGGCAAGGCTGGAAGGAGGGGAGGGCGATGGAATGTACGCAGGAATCTCGGGGTGCGGAGAGACCGCTGTGAGCGCCAGGTGCTCAGCTCCCTAAGAAGACGGAGCCAGGAGGCGTCTGGATGGGGGGCCCTGAGCCAGCGGCCTGTGCGAGGGGCCCTGAATCGTGGCGTGCACAGCCAGCCGGGGCCGGGGGCCTGGGGCAGAGGGAGGGAGGGCAGGACAGGCGGCCTGGAAGAGCTTCAGAGTCTTACTGACGCAGGACTGGCACCATCGGGCTGTGAGCGCCCGGGGGGCAGAGGGAACATCTGGGAAGCTACAGCCATGACCCCGTACAGGGGAGGCCGGGCCTGGGTGCTGAAAAGCAGCGGGAATCTGGGTGCATTTGAAGGCAGAGCCTGTGGGGTCTGCTGATGGGCTGGAGGTGGCTGAGTGGCGAACGGTCTAGGGGGCTCCAGGGCTCTGACCTAAGCAGCGGGAAGGATGCAGGTGCCACGAAATAAGACAAGGAAGGCAGTGGGGGTGCCTCTTACCCCGCAGACCGCGGCTTTCACTTTCCCTCCGTAAGCCTGTGCAGTTTGCAGCGCTTGAAGCAAGTCAGTCAATATGAGGTACACAGTCTTTAAAGTCTAAGTTGTTATTCCCCCAAAAAGGTGTCTTTTGGCTGAAACTATCCACAGTCATTTAATATTAATATGGTGACTACTTCCCCACAGGACTCACCGTATCGCACCATGAAGACAGAATCTGCAGGGGCGAAACCTTGTTAACCAGCCATACAATCCTGTCTCAGTATAACTCAGAAATAAGAACTGTTGGGGCCCATGGGTGGCTCAGTGGGTTGAGTGTCCGACTCTTGGTTTTGGCTCAGGTCACGATCCCAGGGTCATGAGACTGGGCACGCTTGGGGCTTTACACTCAATGCGAAGCCTGCTTAAGATTTTCTCTCTCCCTCTGTCCCTTCCTCTCTCTTTCTCTCTCTCTCCAAATTAAAAAAAAAGAAAAATTATTAGTTTCTAGCCATAGTCATAAATTCTACTTCTTATTTCTGTGTGAACGTGAGGAGGTTGAAGCCGGCAACAGAGGTGGAGACGCAGGAGTCCATAGAAGCCTATGCAAACCTCCTGGTGGCCAGGGCAGTAGGCTGTGAGAGGGCCTCCCCCTGGATACGGATGCAGCGCCCCTGCCCCCCTCCGAGTCCCCGGCTCTCGCCGGCCTTGCGCCGCGTCTCCAGCCCGATGCCGCGACGGTCTCGGGGACGCCTGCGCTCAGGCTCGCTCCCCTCGCCCCAGCTCAGCCTACGCACCACGACCGTGTGTGTCTCTCTGAAATGCAGACTTGCTAACACCTCTTCCCCAATTAGGATGCTTCCCTCAGTCTCCATGGCCGACAAAATAAAGTCCCCACTCCGTGAGTGGGATACAGGGCCAGCTTTCCTCCCACCTGGCTTGGCCTCACTGCCTCTGCAAACTCTAGAGCTGCGTTCGACTTCCTAAGCCCCACCCCCCAGTGTGCTCCTGCCTCCTGCCCTTCAGCATAAGCCCCTGTGTGGTACGTCCTTCCTCATCCTCAAGACCCATCCCCAAGACCCATCCCCGAGGACCCGGTTCCTGACAAGTTTGCCAGGACTTCCTGCCCTACAGTAAGGAGTCCTCTCACTGATCTGCCTCCACCACCATGCTCGCCCTCATCACAGTTACCTGCGTGCTCGCCGCCAGCTCACGGAGGAGGCCGCCTCTCCCAGGCTCCGGCCAGGGCCACAGAGCAGCCGTTCGTGACACAGCTCTACCGTAGGGACACCTGAATGGCTCCGATCTGTGGCCTCGGTAAAATTCAAAGAACATGTTTCCCACAGACCTGGAGCCATGATCCGGAATAGAAACAAATACCTAAGACATAGAACACATCCATCTCGATTAAAGACTACAATGGAGGCCAAAGGGGCAGATTGAAATTTTCCGAAAATTAAACCAATGAATTAGAACCACAAATGGGGACAAGACAGGGAGAACTACAGGCTAAGAGAAGGTGAGTCTGCGAGCTCCAACCTCGGAATTCCAGAAGCAAACAGAACACACAAACTCAAGGCCCGAACACATCCCAGGGCAAAGGGGAGACTTGAGTCTTAGGCTCAATAAGGATCATTAAATATCATGGAAAAGTTACTAAAATCTCAGGTATGTTGATTTCACACATATATACATTCTTACATTCTTATTCTTCGTATTCTTAAAAATCACACCATGTTACCAACAAGGTGATAGATTACCTACAAGTGAAAAAATCAGGGGACCATTAAATATGATACACTTGAATAATTTTTAAGCTTTTAAAATGTTACCTACAAAAGTTTATATTCAAATTCAAGTGACAAAAAATATAGAAAAAAAATATATACAGGATTAAATACCTTTGTTGAAAAAAAAAAGTTTTTGAAAACATGAACTCAGAATGGAATTTAAAACTGCAAGAACAGGGAGGACAAAGTAGAAAAGAAAGGAGATTAAACAATGGATCAAGCACAAAGATCGGCCTCCTTCTTAGAGGGCAATGGAAAGAGTGGAGCCTAGTGGTAGCACTGACATTGGTTACCTAGTGTAACCAGTTTGGTAGCACTGACATTACCGCCATGCTGACCAAGAACTGCTAATAGTCAGGACCTGAGAAGGTGGCTCACTGCAAGGGTTTTCTGGAAACAGCGCCGAGTGTCTGACCCTTCGGAGAAATGGACAGGCAGACATCGTGGTGCTGGTGCACTCCAAACAAGCAGACGACCTCTCTGAGATAACACAAAGGTGCTGTCTATGTCCAAATGCAATGAGAAAACTCCAAAGCAATCACAAACATGAAAAACAGATGGCACAAGTATGACAAAGGCCTTTCAAATAACGAGAAATGAGCGTAGAGGAAATATATCTCAACCAGCCCGATGGGAGCAGGGCTCAGAGTTAAGAGATCAGTAAAGAAAGTTCAGGAAATAAGAACAGTAATGCAGAGGAAGTGCCGGCAACAGTGACGAATAACAAAGAACACGAGATAATTACACTAAGAGGAACCCAGAGGATCCTTATAACTTTACAAAAGCACAGCCCATATGAAGGCACGTGTTATCACCTCTCCCCATCATCTGGGCCTCCGTGGAACAAAACGAAAAGAGCTTTTGAATAAGCCAAAAACATAAAGGTGGATTTGCAAAAAAAAAACCACACACACAACAATAACAACAAAAACTCATCTTTATGTTGAAGGAATGCAGAGAAACTACTGCTGCAGACCGCTTAGGAATTAATAACGAGAAAGCCACAAGTGACAATTTAGGGAATGCAATAACGTCTGTGGTCAGAAGAAATTTATAGCCCAAAATGCCTATATTATTACTCAAAGTTGGAAGTAAAGAAACCCAATTCAAAACAACAACTGTACTATTCTTATTCTAACATGGGTTTTATTTTAAAAAATTTTTAAGGCTTACTCATTTTTTGAGAGAGAGAGAGCATGAGCGGGAGAGGGACAGAGAGAGGGAGACACAAAATCTGAAGCAGGTTCCAGGCTCTGAGCTGTCAGCACACGAACTGCGAGATCATGATCTGAGACTAAGTCGGACACTGAACCGACTGAGCCATCCAGGCGCCCAAAATTATTTTAATGATAATTGAGTTGGGGAGAGTGTCAGGAAACGGTCGGTGTCCTATTCGTACTCGTGGGAATGAAAATGTGTAAAACTTTTCAGAAGAGAAATTTGTCAGTGAGGATTGAAAGCCTTGAAGACACAAGTGCCCTCTTTGACCCAGCAATTCCCCTTTTAAGAATTTACTCTGGGGGCGCCTGGGGGGCTCAGTCGGTTAAGCGTCCGGCTTCAGCTCAGGTCATGATCTCACAGTTCGTGGGTTTGAGCCTCAAGTCGGGCTCTGTGCTGACAGCTCAAAGCCTGGAGTCTCCTTCGGATTCTGGGTCTCCCTCTCTCTCTGACCCTCCCCTGCTCACACTGTCTCTCTCTGTCTCTCAAAAATAAATAAAAAAACATTAAAAAAATTTTTAAAAAGAATTTACTTTAACAAATAAACGATCACAAAAGTGTAAACAGATTTATCTCCAAGGAATTGCATCACAGCGTTGTTTATAATAGAAAAATACTGGGAACCTAGTAGAGTCCACGGAGGTGTGCAGCAAGCCGCGGAGGGCACATCACCTCACGGCAGAAAGGTGCAGCAGAAGACACGTGACATTCTTCGTGCTGAGCAGGCACACGTGTGTGCCGCGTGTGTGCCGCGGGGGCACGAGGGGACAGCGGGTGAACGGCGCTGCGTGTGGCGATAAACAAAACGCACATGACACACATGCGTGACCCAAGTACCACACCATCACGTCCTCGAACGCCTGTTTCCACTGAGTAGAACTGAGAGATTTTTCCGTTTTATTTTGGGGCTTCTCTTTCCTCACTTTCTATGATAAACAGGAGTAATTTGCAGTCCTTTAAACACAGACAGAACACCTTGGGTGAGCCTGGTGACTCAGCAAATCGGTCCTGCAGACCTGACACTCTCCTTCACGTCCGCCTTGAATGGGCCCCTTCTGGGGACACAGACACTTCATGGTAAGAAAGGGGACCTCAGAGAAGGCAGGCCACCGGCTGGGCCCATGCAGGACGTTCGAACACAACTAGCGTCAGTCTCCACCACCTGACTCAACCGACCCTCAGGAGACCCCTGCCCAGTCACTCCCCCCTGTGAAAGTGACAGGAGGAGGGGACAGCTTGGTAGCACTGGTTTAGCAAAATGATGGCCCTTCCTGGTCCACTCGCCGCTCAGCGCTACAGAACGTGACGGGGACTGCCTTCCACCACCTCTAAGTCCCTCTGCGGTCCCCGAAGGTGTGCGTGCTTGCACGCTGTCACACTCCGTACAGGGGAGCTGCTGCTGCCGCCCCCAGGAGCAGACGAGTGAAGCAATAACTTCAGATTCGTGCTTACCTCCGTCTGGTTGGAAAGGGTAATGTATTCTCCGGGGAGGGACAGCAGTGTGTGTGCAGAGGCAGCCCAGCTGCAGCGGGGCCACATCCGCCGCGTGGCCTCCCCGCTTGTTGGGTTTCGAGTTGGTTATGAATAGAGGGTCCTTGAAAGGGAAAAGTAAAGTGACACCTCCTGGGACAGCCTTTGTGGGCGGCTCCTGGTGGATGCGCGTCTCCATGGTGACCAAGGTCGGCTCCTGAAAGCCACAGAGACCGCCACTGCGCTCTCATGATGAGAAGAGGCGCACCCTGCCAAGGGCAGAGACGGCGCAAACTTTCTGTGGGCGTCCCTGCTCCCTCCAGATCGGTGGCCCAGGTCCATGCCTGCCCCCCCCCCCCCCCCCCCCCGGGAGAGAGTGTGACTCAGCTCACAAGGCACAAGCAGTTCCCCAGGTGAGAAGCCTCAAGCCCCCCCCTCAGGTGGCCAGCGAGGCTCCTGGAAGATCAAGGTTGTAGAAGAATCCCGCCAAGAGCTGTCAGGGATGGGAAGATCAGAGGCAGCCATTCATTCAATATTCATTCAACAAATACACAGAATCAGAAAGCCAGGGAGGCCTCAGACAGGTTGCCATGTTCAAAAGGACAGAGGGGCAGGTGTCAGGACTCAGGGCGCCCACAGCCGGGACAGAACAGGTCTGGGGGTGCGCTCGCCTGGGCCGGGTTCTCCTGGGAGACGCGGTCCGATGGATGACGGGGTGGTGAGGCGAGGGCCCCCCTCCTGACGGGCACTCCAGGGGGACAACCAGAAAGACAACCTGGCCCAGGAGTCGAGGTGCCAAGGGTCACGGGGCGGGAAAGCGGCCCCCCGCCCCACGCCAGGGAAGCCCCGGATCTGCCCAAGGAGGAGAGGACTCAGGGCCCTGCATCCCAGCCAAGGGCAGAAGATGCTTCTGGTCCCCTGGGAGCAGCGCTGGGGCCTCCACCTCCCTCAGCCCCGGCCGGCCTCCTCGCCCGGCCTTCCGCACCTGCTCCTCCAGGAGCCTTAGCCTCACTTCTGCTAAGAATTCCATGGCGGCCCCGCCTCCTCTCTCCCAGCCCCTCTGGGCCTAAGCCTCGCACAGTCCAAGAAGCTGCCGTTCTCCAGGACGGGCTGGCTCTGAGCTCGCTGCTCCCTCTGTTCTGAAGATGATTCCCATCCCCCTGCCTCACGCCGCCTTCGGGATCCCGACGGGCCACCCTCTCCTCTCTGAATCTGTCCCTGATCACACCACTTGGGCGGATGCCTTCATTCTGTGCTGACGTGACCCCACGCACATCTCTTCGAATGTGTCCGCCCTCCCCACTGGCTGGGACTCCTTTGTGGGAGGGGCCACGCCTTCGCTCTCTGTCCCCAAACTGCCCACACGCCTGCACGTGATAAGTGCGTGCTCCGCTACCTGTGGCTACGCTGTCACTGTGGCCCCAGCTGAGGGGCCCCACACTCACCCCCTGCGTGAGGACACTCACCGAAGGAATGCACACAGACCCCAACAAGCCTCGAACCCCGACGCTGTCACATGCCGCAGAGAGACAGACCTTGGTGAGCGAGACAGACCTTCCCAGCAGGCCACCACTGAGCACCTCTGACCGCTTCCGAGCGACTCAGCCACGAGCTCGGCGCCTGCTCTTTGCAGGTGCCCAGAGCCTGCCCAGCGCGTCACGAACGACACTCGTGAGCTCACGGCCTGCCCGCCAGCAGTCAGAACAAACTCCTGCTCAGTGCCGAGATGCACTCGGAGACCCCGGGGCAAGCCACAGCCTCCCCGGCCCCCGCTTCTCCTCTGAAACCGGGATGATGACCAAAGCACCTTCCTTGGTGGTTTTGTGTGAATTTCTATGTAAGACCACGTGTGTGAAAATCCGTATAAGCTCTGGAGTATTTCACTCCTTCATTCAGTGCGCGCTCACTGGGCGCTCACGACATGCCAGGCCCTGTTCTAGGAACCACAGGCACAGCCCTTTGAAAACCACAAAGCATCCCTTCCCTACAAGCTTGTATGTGAAGCAAATCCTGGCCCACATCCTATGCTAGTTTATGATAAGCACATACAAGGGATTCGTAAAATACCTGCTGAGGAATCAGCGTGTGCTTGCGACAGATTCTTTTACAGTGACTATACCTTCTCGACAAAACGCTTGTTTTATCTGAGGTCACAAAGAAGTCACCTGCTTTACTCAATAGGGTATGCGGAGGACCACTATTTGTCAAGACTCTTTGGACCAAGCCCAGAGCACTCCTGCTTCCCTAGGTCACAAAACTCCTAAGGCAGACGGACAAGCAGAAAACAGCCCTAAGACGTAAAATTCTAGAAATCTCGCTATAAGACCGGGGTATGATGTGAAGAAGGAGTCTCGGGTTTTCTCAGAAATGAGGGAAAGCTAGCAGTCTATGCAGATGAGCAACAGCGTGGGGAAAGGACCACGGTCCCTGTGGCTGGAGGTAGATCAGAGGCAGCCATTCATTCAATATTCATTCAACAAATACACAGAATCAGAAAGCCAGGGAGGCCTCAGACAGGTTGCCATGTTCAAAAGGACAGAGGGGCAGGTGTCAGGACTCAGGGCGCCCACAGCCGGGACAGAACAGGTCTGGGGGTGCGCTCGCCTGGGCTGGGCATGGGAAGAGACCAAGAGCAGGAAGCCAGGCACCTGCACCCCATTTGTCCCGGAGCCTGGGGGGCACCGAGCAGAGAAGCAAGCGCATCACATCTACAGACGAGGAATCATTCTGGCAGCGACAGAGGGTGTTCCTGTGGGGGAGGAGAGGCGCATCCAGAGGCAGAAAGACTGGAAATGAAAGAATGTGGAAAGAGCTGGACACTTTCAGTTGACAAACTCTGAGCTACACTGGGCGAGTTTCACTTCCGCTCCTCTGTCCTCCGGAGGAGACCCCACTCCACCTGCCCGCGGCGGCGTCCACACTCAAGTTCAAGTTATCCTCAGTCCAACATCAACTTCCACGGGACTGTCTGGGGCGCAGGGTCCACAGTCTCCTGTGGCACCGTCGCCGCGAGCTGGCGGGGCTGAGTCTTCTCCTGACACTCCACTCCCAGGCTATCTACTCTTTGTCGCTCAGATAAGTCACCAGAGGGCAAGGCGAGTTCGTGAAGGTTTGAGAAGCAGGTGCTGTTCCGGCCAACAGCAGGGCTGCATCCGCTGCCCCCCGCATCCCGGAAGACATGCTGTCATCCCTCGGAAATCGGGTCACGGTCCGAGAACTCTGCGCCCTGGGGCACACCTGTGCTCGGGTCTGGACAGGACCAAGGCAAGGTGGAAAGGACAGCAGACTTCACCCGGGTTGGAATCCTGGCTCCGCCTCTTTAGGGCGAACTGTTCAACCTCCCTGGGCCCCAAATCTCTCAGACAGGAAGAAAGAATAAAATGGCCTCTCTGAGCTGTTGAGAGAACCAGTTACAAAGAAAGCACCTAGCAAGGTTCCTGGAGGTTGATAGATGCTCAAGAAAGAAGATCTAGTATCTGTTACTTCTGAGCGAAGGCATAGTCTTAAATTTCACAATGATGTCTTTTATCTAATGAACACAGCATAATATCATAAATGAAAAGTTTCTAATTTTAGGGTTTTTATCCTGTGAATTTTCTTGAGATTTTTAGAGGCTGCTCCCACTTCAAAGCTGGCATAAGGCAGTGTCTGATTTAACGTAAAACTATCAATCCTACCAATTGAAAGTTTACTGTGTCACCGTTTCATGGGGCGCTTCCTACTGGGGACACCGTGACCTCAACAGTCCACTTCCTAGATGGGCGCGAAGCCTCGTTTTAAGTGAGAACAACACAGAGCAAGACTGAGGACGCCAGAGCCGACCTTCAACCCGTGCGGCAGGTTTGTTCCAGGAAACCAGACACGTGCGTGTTGCTGTCGGACCGAAAGTAGGAGCTAAGTGGGTCCAGCCCGGGCGCCCGACTCACGGTCACCGAGGCTGGGGTCCCGGCAGCAAAGCTGCCACAGGCTGCTCCCTCCCAGCCCCCTCTCTAGGCTCCCACTCCCCATGCCTGGCCCTGGAAACCCGGCCCAGCCCGCCACACTCACCCACAGCCACTCTGACACCTTCCGGCCTCCGCTAAGCGCAGTCCCCTGAGCCTACCTGGGGCACCACAGCGAGTGCCCGAAAGTGAGTGCCGTGTGGGTATTGATTTGGTCATGTAGGTTTGCTCCACATAAAGTCACTGGTAGCACATGGCCATTCAGTGGCATCCATCTGAGTTCAGAACCACAACAAAGACCCCTGGGCCATGGTGACCAGCCCCATGGGGCCAGTGCCTTGGGAGCCCCCCTGCAGGGACTCTCAGGGTCTTTCCAAGGCAGGCAAGCCCCTCCTGACCCTCCCAGCCCTCCCTCTGGGAGCTCCTGGCGCATCCCCTCTGGCTCCGTTAGACCAAAGGCAGCGCTGCTGAGGGGCGGGCAGCGCCGGAGCTGAGTTCCTATCAGCCTCCTCAGTGCGTCTGTAGGGACATCAGAGCCTCCGGGAATTATGGTGGGAATTCCGGGAATTCAGCTGGAAGACTCTTCCTGACACAGAACCATAACTTGCATGCAGACAGGAGCACGCACTGGCCCACGCTTTCTGAGACGCCTCAACAGGCTCCATTTACTGCAGGCTCCAAAACTGCACACGTCAGGGAAACGAGCCCTGAGAAATAAAATCCGTCCCCAAAGCCAGATTCAGATCCAACTGACTACCACTGCGGGGAGCTCGCCTGGAGGGGAGAACCCCAGCGGGGCCACCGACTAGCCCAGAGAGCTTCTTGAAGGCCTCCCTTCCCTCCAGAGGGGCTGAGGCTGCCAGCTGCCCCTCCCCCTCCCCCTCTTCCCAGGCTGCAGAGACAGTGTCTCAGGTCTCGCATCCCTCCTCCCTGCAGCCAAGCCTCCTTTTGCTGAAAAGCCAGGGCTACGCTCATCTACATGCCCATTATTTCCTCTCCGCACGGTGGCTGTCTTCCCTGCATGGTGCTCAGGGGGACGTGCCCCAGGGTGAGGTCCGGTGCCAGCACCCGGGCAAGCCTGCCTCAATGATCGTGGGGGGAGGGGGGAGGGCCCTGAGGGCCCAGGTGGGGGGAGGAGGGGGAGGCCGTCTGCACAGCACCCCCACAGCAGAAGTTCCTCGTGAGGCCCTGTCGTCGTGTGCTGTACCTTCCACAGGACAACGTTCCCAAGGGCTCCATCCACTGGCCTCATTCTCCCTGGCGGCCATCACGCTCACCTGCGTCCAGGGCTCTCCCTATCGTTTTATTCCATTCCTTCCTGGCACTCGAGCCCACTGTGCCTGAAGCTTCTGTTAGGCCCACTTCCCAACGTGACTGACCCCTCCGCCCCACGGACAGTGCCGGACTCAGAACCAGGAAAATGCCTTCAGGATAGAGAGCTGTTCTTCCTCCACTCGGCCCCTCCCCCGGCCTCGCCTTCCCGGAGATGAGGCCAGTGGCAGCCACGTGAGCAGGTGGAGACTCTGCTCAAATACGCCCCCTGCAGAGTCTGGTCAACCACACAGAAAGTCCGAGCCCCACAGAAGGCAGCTCCGTCCTGCCCCGAGGCGGCTCTGCTGGGCGGATGCTCTAACGACCCCCCAGCTCTGGCACAGGGTGACAGGTGCCAGGCCACGTGGTCACAGGAACACGGTGGGGAGGCCACGGCCCGCGTCTTCCTCCTGTGTTTAACGAGCAGGCTCACCGGGCCCGTGCAGAGCTCTGCACAAAACTCGGGGCGGCCCGTCATGGCGCGGGCTCAACCAGGAGCTCGAGAATGATCCTACAGTCCCGGGCTCTGCTTCACCACAATGTACACATTTTTCTTGCCTGCGTCTGTTTGAGGGGGAGGAAGGCTGCAGGAAGGGGGTCACTGCAGGAAGGCCTCTGCTCCCCGGGTGCTCATGACCAGGGCAGCAGCCGCTGGGGCAAAGCTAATGCTGACCACTGATGACACGCACTGGACACGTGGAGGAGGGTCCCACCGCCCCAGGGAGCAGAGCCTTCTGGACAGCGTCTTGCAGAACAGGTAGGGTTTAAAGGCGTCAGTCTGGCCAAGAGTCCAGAAAGGCATGGGAGGAAGGGAGCCACAGTGAGCCAAGAACAAAGGCAGAGATGGACCAGATGCAGACATGCCGTGTTGTCTGAGCCCTCGGGCAGAGCGAGACTGCCCTGGGAGGCCCGGCTGCAGAGTGTGGAGCCCGCTCACAACAGACAGCAGCGCTACCTCCCCTCACGACAGTGTCCTGCGGACGTGAAATGACGCAGACCATCTTCAGGAGCTTCTTCCGCAGGTCGAGACCCAGCGTGGAACAGAGAACCACCAGGAGCCTCCCGGGGCTGAAATGCTTCTTCCCAGGACCAGGGCAATGCCGCGGGGTGGGCAGGGGAAACCAAGGCAGGGACCCCGGGCGCCACACTAACGTGGATGTGGCCGCCCAGAGTGCAGACAGTCACCGGGGGGTCCCACGTCCCAGAAGCACCAACGGAGGGAGTCTCCTCGCAGCGCCCGGCAAGGAGGCGCCCCCACGACGCACTATCCCCACGGGGGTCACAGAAATGAGGCAAAATTACTTCTCTGCTCTGCCTTCATTACAGTTCACTCAGAAACTAAATGAGAAGGAAAAGACTCACCAGGTGTAAACACCACCACCATCAACATGGATTTAAAACAGGGCAAAAAGTGGACATTTGTGGTCCTGAAGATGAGCCTTATCCATGGATTTTTACCTTGATGTGAGAAAGCACGTGACGCCTGGAGACGTGGCCTCGGCGGCTTTGAGCTCCCAGCGCTCCGCACACGCCCGGGGTGCGAAGCGTCAGTGCACGGAGGGAAGTGCCGTGAACTGCAAGCACGCGGTGCTGCCAGCCGTCCGTCACGGAGCACCTGCTGTGTGCCAAGAACACGACTCTTCCCTGATCCTTATAACCCTCTCACAGGCCCACCGTCACCCCAGCCTCACAGACACGGAAACAAGTAGCCCAGGGCTCCGGGCAGCGCCCGCGGTCACACAGCAGGAAGTGACTGAGTTTGGGTAGAGTCCTCACGAGGGCAGCGTCCTCACGAGGCCGGCTGGCTCGCGAACCCTAGCCCAGCCCGCCAGCGACGTGACCAGTACGAACTCCAGAGTCCAGGCCGCGTGCCGGTGCGTGTGCCCTAGCCCAGAACAAACCTCTGGTGCCTCATAAGCAGAATGGTTCGCCCACAGATGCCCACGGGGCAGGGCCGCGTCCCAGCCCCTCGCTGTCGAACGTCCCGGTGGAGCTGCACGCGGCCAGCAGCTCAGGACAAAGACTTTTCCTCGTCAGCCATCCCACTTAGGGCCCTTCAAGTAAAATGTCAGGTGAAAGCCTGGAGTTTAAATGGGCCTGTCTCCATCCACGAATCCTCATTAAATCCTTAAAATCCCCATTTAGAGGCAATCATGAGAGATTAACTGTGGCATTTGCAGGTGGCGCGCAGGCCTCCAGCCGGCCTTGGTCCCGAGAGCAGAGCCGCCTGCAGTTCCTGTAACTCTCGGGCTCCTGCGGGGGAGACCCCAGCACCGGCCTCCCGGGATGCTCCCTCCAGGGGGGGTCCTCACAGCTGGCCTGGCCCCGGGGAAGGGCCAGCCCCTCGCCTCGAAGGCGCTGTGCGCCGGCCAGACAGCCGCGGGGACGTGGGCTGTATTTCTCGCTTCCTGGGAAGAGGCGGACGTCCACTGCTCCTCCTGCCGGTTCTGGCCTGAGTGCGTGGGCGCGTCGGCACACGGCGGCCAGACAACACTGCCGGGCAGAGATGGGCCCCTGGGGACACACGCACAACTGAAGCAGGCGGGCGAGAAGGACAGACTCCTTTTCCTCGGACAGAATGTTCCGGCTGCGCCTCGCAGGTTCTGGGGGCTCCTGTGGGAGCACGCGGGCCTCTCCCGCTCGGCCCCTCCGAGTTCATTTGCACCTTCTGCAGCTCCCTGGGCGGGGCCGCCTCGCACTCAGCCGGGGTCCCACAGCACGGTGGCTCCCCCAGCCGTCCTGCCCAGAGCGAGCGGCCTCACCCACTCCTTCGTCCTCCATGCACCCCTGCACTCGAGACAGCGTCCTGAGCGTCGCTGGCTGTCTGACTCGGGAAGAGCGAACGCATCCGCCTGTCCCGGCTGCCGGCGGGGCAGACGAAAGCGGCGAGGGCCCGCGGGGTCACAGGCCGCGCGAAGAGCCTCTGGGGAACGACCGCCTGGCGTTGGCTTCGGGTATGTCTCATTCTCGCTCCCTCTCGCACTAGAGGCAGGAAGTGCCTCCTGAAGTGCCCGTGACTGTGTCAGGGTCCCGGCCCGTGACTGACCCCCAGCGTCCGGGACGCACCGGCTGACTCCCCGTGGGGCTGGGCCAGGGACGGGGCCGAGCGGGGACTGATGTGAGGAAGACGTAACTGAAGGGGTGAAGGGAAATGTGAACCTAATGTCTACACAGCGCACGCAGGGCAGGCTGGTCCCTGCGCCCGAGAGTCTCCCGGAACCGCCCGCCCTGTCGGGAGCCGGCACGCCAGCTGGAGAACCGAGACGCGGGGCGCAGCCGGAGCGGCAGGTGATGGGTGACCCTCCTGGGGTCCAGCCTCCCTTTGCACAGATCCTAAACACCCACGGCTCCCGGCGCCCTGTCCCCTCTGCCCCGCAGGTGAACAGCCTGGTTGTTGGGCCCTCTGTGACAGCGTGAGGGAGAACCGGGGAGGAGAGAACCAGACAGAAGCCCCCCAGTGCCTGCTCACTCCTGGGGGTTCCCGGGAGCCCCCGGTTCGTCCGGCCTCCAGGCCCTGAGCGAAGCGTAAGCGTGGCCGGCGTTCCGACCCGGCCCCTGGGACGTGCCGTCGGGCTGCTCACGCCCGCGACGGCACGTCCCCGGCTCGCACCGACGAGTCTCCTTCTGCCCCTGCGTCCTCCCCACAGAGACGGTCCGGCGCTCTCGCTCAGAGTCTGGTCTGGAGGAAGGCATGCCTTCCTTCCCTCCTCCACCACGCCCCGTCATCCTCCGGCTCAGCGCCGCGGTCACGGCACTCACACGCCGTCCCGGGGACGGCAGGGGCACCCTGTGCGGGGCCGGGACGCACGGCGCCGAGGCTCGTGCGGAACGGTGGCCACGGGCACGGGGGTGCTGGGCACACGTGGCTCCCGCACACGCGTTCCTTCAGAACACGCTCACTGACATTTACAGACACGTTCCCGGATTCCTTCACCACAATGACCTCCGTGATTCACAAATAAAAGGCAATGCTTCCTCTCTCATAAAGAGAAGCCGCACTTTAAAATTCTTTATGACCATCGCACCACCAGGACGAGGGCTAATCTGTCAGGGTTGTGCTGGTGGGTAACTGTGAAGGGGAGCTGTCCCTCCATATCCGGGGGCCGGGCGTTACGTCCAGCCCCCTCAGTGATCTTTGCCTCTGTGGTCACAGCGGTGACAAGAGTCCTAACGGCCACTGTGAAGGATGTCATGTGTCACCCGCAACCTCAGAAACCGCCACACACAAACTCCCCGCCTGTCTTGAAGCAAATGCAGAGCCCTGGGCCGTGGGGCTTTGACAGAGAGCTCTGCCACCCCCCACCCCGAGAGACCCTAAGGTTCTCGCCTGCAGATTAAAGCGACCGGACCAGATGGTGCCGACGGGTTCTGCCTGCACTTCCTGCCGCCGCGTGCGGCCAGGCTGGGTTCGCCCTGCAGGCGGAGGCCGTGGGCGCCGGGACCCCAGGCCCAGAGAACAGGTGCCCACGCAGGCGGAGATGTTACAGGAGGGAACGCTCCCCTTTGTCGCCGCCGGGCGCACGTTGTTCTACAGCAGCAGCTAAACATCTCGCAGGAGGACAGGGACCTTGCAGCTCAGAGAGTCAGGGACCGGTTGTGGGGGGGGCAACGTGGGCAAAACCAGGGGGCACGCGGGGACGAGCCTTATCTGCTGGTGAGAACAACACACATTTATTAAGCCCTTATGCACGTCAAGCCGGATCAGTAAGCCAGGAACGTGTAAATGAAAGAGACACACTCAGGAGGGTTTCGAGGATTGTTGATAGGGGCCGATGGCCAGCGGACCAGCCAGGGGTGCTCCTCAGTGGCGGGGACATGTGTCACGTCCGGACCGTCAGAGCACTCTTCTTTTCTTGCAGTAAACACCAGCTTCCTACCAGGCACTGGGGAGGGGGTGGGGGCCCAGAGCTGAGCTGGGCATGAGGGGTCCTGAGAGACGAGGTGTGGTGTTTCCATCAGGGCCTCCGGGGGTGCTGTCAGGCCCAAGGCTCTGAGGGATAGTGGGAGGGACGGAAGATTTCTGTGCCAAAGCATCACACAGGCCGCGTCATCAGCCACTGACCGGACAGCTGTGCCAGGGGCGGGGAGGGGGGTGCAGAGACACGGGCCATCGCTCTGAGGGGGCGAGGTCGGGCAGGGCAAGCGGGAGCACTGCCTCCAGGAGAAAAGGAGAGACGGCTGCTCGCAGGCCCCGGGCGTCACCCGGGACATGGCCACCGCTGCCGGGCACACAGAGGTCCCCGCGCGCCCTCGGACTGCGTGGCGGCCAGGAGCACCGACCGGCATATGCATTCTCCAATCTGATGGTTTCGGGGAAGCCGACGCTGTCCCAACATTCCTGGGCTTCGGGTTTTAAATCTGGACGTTAGATTTGGTGGTTCGTTATCTTTTTTACCTTAAAGCACAATAAATCGTGATTTCAAGCGCTCCAGGAACACAACAGATGCAGAGAAGCCGGCCTCAGTAATCCAGGGGTGGAGAGACAAAGCAGAGTCTTTTCTTCCTCTCGGTGTCTGTTTCCAGACGGGAGCCCCGAGCAAGCAGCTCACAAAACCCTCAGCCCCTGAGGCCGCGGGGCCGCGTGTCCTGGTCCAAGGGCAGGCCGCACCCGGCCACAGCGGCGTCGCCCACCTGCTCGGCGCTCATCCGGGTCAGAACAGGGCCGTCCGCCGCACGACACGGGGCTGCATCAACGCAAGTGCTTTAAAACTCTCAGCCACGGTGCTTCCTCCAAACGCTTACGCGGCAATTAATACATCGGTGCCATTAATTGTTTCCCATTAAGGAAAAAGGAACCATCCATTTTAGAGGGAAAAAAGTCTAAAATCTCTACTTCCCCCCCTTTGAAAAAGCATTGTCCTTTTCCCTTTCACAAATAACAAGCTTCATCAATTATCTTTCCTTTCTCTGCAAGCAAAGTGTCCCTTTCGGGGTGAATGCTGTCATATTTTTAAGTGTTTGCTTTTAAGTTGTCAGCTAGCTAGACATCTTCCCTGCGGACCTTCCGGCGGTAGATTTGTGGTCCTAAAAATCCTCCTGCAGAAACCTGGAACTGGCAAGGTCAGATGGGGGATGTTGAGCGGCGCCTGGAAGTGGCGGACGGGGGCCGGTGGGGCCACCACCCGCGACGGAGACGGCGCTCTGGGACCTTCTGCGCGCCCCTCTGGCTCTGTGACTGAACAGGGAGCCGGAAACGATTTTCTGATACAAACCAGAAAACAATCCAAAATCAGCAAATAAGAAGATAGGATGAGGAAATTGCACAGAGTTTTGGTGAGATTTCTTACAATGTTCCTTAGCCAACGTGTATGAGATGGAATTCATTAAGCTGGTCAGGAAGCGACCGTGACATTCCCCAACGCCACTGAAAGAGAATCACCACATTTCCTGGATTCTCAGATGCCATCAATTACAAGATGTACCATCTATTTATTAACAGCTTTTGAAGACAAAAAAAAAAAAGACCCCATTAAAAGCAACCATCAATTACAAGCTACATTCAGATTTCCGAAACGCTCACAGGTGAAAAATATCCATCTTAGAATCAAGAAATATGGTATTTTAATTCAAAGGTCATCATCAATTAATCATTGTAAAGGACATAAGCAAAATGGACCCACTGGAATAGAGGTCATCCTGCACGAACAGTGACAGGGCCGTGTTGGAAGAGAAAAGCATAAATACTGTCAGGGAAGCCCAGGAAAATGGACGGTTCCAGAGAAGGGAGCTGGGGACATTTTTTATCCTGAATCTAAAAAACATTAAGATTTATCTCTAGCATAGAACTCGCTATTAACAACCACGATTACAGAGCATGAGAGCACACAGCAGATGCCTGGAACGAAACGAAACCAAACCTGCTGGGCTCGCCGGCAGGGGCCAGGCAGGACGGCGGAGCGCGTGCTGAATGGAGGGGTACTTGCTGGGATGAGGGCGGCGTCTCGCGTTAGGACGGCCGCCGGCCTGGTGATTTTACATCCTATGGACTTAGGGTTCGCTCCTCTGCACCCTAACCAGAGCCTGGGCACCCTCCCAGCTGCGTCGTGACCCCTGCCGGCCCTGCCCCAGCCCTCCTGCGCTCCCACAAGGCAGTGGTGGTCAATGGTTTCTGACCCTCCCAGAAATCTACACAAAAATGAGCAACTACAGCTTCAACAAAGCGGCCCCTGTGAACCCCAACATTGATCAATGGGGTGGGGCCAAGCCACGGGTGGCTCCCACCACCCGGCCGGTGAGCAGGTGGCCGGGAGAAGGCGCAGGGACAGCGGACAGCCCGGTGCTCATGCTGACTGGACAGGTGACGCAGGCGGGCCATCTGACAGCAGCCCCTCCGTGGAGGCAAGGCCCGAGGCCTGCGGTGGCGGCAGGTGCTGGGCAGCTGGTGCGTGTGCGTGTGCGTGTGTGTCCAGAAATGGACAGACAGTACTCTGAAGACACCATCATCCACCAGCTGAGGCACAGTCGTGGTGTTACCGTTTTGTTTCCCTGGTTGAAAAGTCTCCTCTGACAGTCTCACGGAAACAGTTAAGGAGGAAACCATACAATAGCTGGTCTGTGGGGGGAGGGGGAGGAAACGGTGCAAATGCAGTGCGATTAGTCGTGCTGATCATTTTGAAAAAAAATTTTTTAATGTTTTTTTATTTATTTTTATTTATTTTTGATACAGAGAGACAGAGCATGAGAGGGGGAGGGGCAGAGAGAGAAGGAGACACAGAACCGGAAGCAGGCTCCAGGCTCTGAGCTAGCTGTCAGCACAGAGCCTGACACGGGGCTCGAATCCACAAACGTGAGATCTGACCTGAGCCGAAGTCGGAGGCCCAACCGATTGAGCCACCCAGGCGCTCCAGTCGTGCTGATAATTTTGAAGCTGATTGTGGGTTCTGCACTTAGGACTTCAATATTCTTTCGTGGATGTTTAGAATT
>PJEM01007769.1:0-50000 GCA_004023845.1 Helogale parvula | reverse complement strand
TTGGCTTGAGATGTTCCACTGACGTATCTTCCACTTTACTGATTCTTTCCTCAGCTGTGTCCACGGCACCAATGAGCCCATCAAAGGCCTTCTCTACCTCTGTTACAGTGGTTATTCAGTTCTTTTTTTTTTAATGTTTATTTATTTCGAGAGACACAGGGCACAAGCAGGGGAGGGGCAAGAGAGAGTGGGGGAGAGAGAAGATCTTCAGCAGGCTCAACGCTGTCAGCGCAGAGCCCAAAGTGGGGCTCGATCCCACAACATGTGAGATCATGACCCAAGCCAAAACCAACAGTCAGACACTTAACCGACTGAGCCACCCAGGCTCCTCCCAGTGTTTTTTATTTCTAATATTTCCTTCTGATTCTTTCTTAGACGACCCACGTCTCTGTTCTTGCATACTGTCTACTGCATCCATGAGTGACCTTAGCATGTCAATCAGAGTTATTTAAAATTTTTGGTCCGATGATTCCAGAATCCCCACCATAACCAAGTCTAGGTCTGACGGTTGAGTCGCCTCTTCAGACTGGGACTTGTCCCTTGTAGCATGCTTCTGATTCTTCTTGAAAGTGGATGTGATGCACCGGGTGAATGAGCTGAGGTTGGACAGGACTTTGGAGTGCGGCTCTTTGTGGATCTGGCCTGGAGTTAGACTGCGTTCACCACATGCTGGAGCTGTGGCCTCAGAGGTTCACTGTTTCCCTGGGGTCCTTGCTCCTGCCTCTCCTGTTGCCATTCAGTTTCCATGGAGATGCCACCTTAAATAGGGCCTGGACACCCGGTTCCTTGCGATGTCATGTTTTATTTTCATGTAGGAGTCCCGTTGATGTGGTGAAAAGCTTCCGGGAGGGGAAAGAATTCTGTAATCCTGAAATTAGGTCTCAGTCTCTTACTGAGTTTATGCCCCTGGGATGTGACCCTCTAAGTGCTTCTGAGTCTTTCCTTCGCCCCTTTGGTGAGACAGGAAGGCTAGCATGGCCTGGAGTTTTCAACCAACTCAGATAATTCTGTGAGCCCCGAAAACAACCTTCCCATCATTAAAATGCTTTCTTGGACCATTAAAAACAAAGAACTCTTCAAAGAATTCTTCTCTCCCTCCTTCTTCTCTATACCCATCAGGCAGTGAGGTCTAACAATGCCCATCTGGTGAGCTTCAACCTTGTGCCAAGTGGCACATAGCCTGGGGTCTTCCCCGATGCCGGAGGGAAGCCAAGAGCTTCCAGGGGCAAGGAGAGCTGCCCAGCAGAGACTCCAGACTGCCATCCACTCGTGTTCATGGAGAGCCCACCCTCTCACCTCGGGTCCTGTGGCTCTTCTCAGCGCAGGGAGGACAGAGGTCAGCGCGCAGATTTGCCACGAATTCTCCCCAGCTGAATCGAGGGAGGCACCATGAAGAGCATGCCAGGATGGAACACGCTATCTCTTTGAATTAAATTCTTACCTCGTCTGCCATTTAATTGCACCAGACCCAATCCAGTGGTCTTCGTCTTAGTCAGTTTGGGCTCTTGTAACCAAGCCCGACAGACTGGGTTGGCTGATAAGCCACAGAGCTCTCTTTCTCACAGTTCTGGGGTCCGGGAGTCTGAGATGAGGAGACGGTAGGTCAGGTCCTGGTGAGAGCCCCCCTCTGGGCCACAGACTGATGACTCGGCGCTGTGCCCTCGCACGGCAGAAACAGGGTGCTCCGGGTCTCTTCTGTCAGGGTACTAATCCCCTCAGGAGGGCTGCACCGTCAGGACCCAACCACCTCCCCACATGGTGGGGGTGAGGCTACCATGTACACATGTGGGGGGGACGCCGACCCTCCGTGCATCGTGCCCTCCATTCCCATGCTGCTGTGAACTAGCCTGGGAGAGCCAAAGGCCTCGAAAGTGACAGGCCTCGAAAGTGACCTATTAAATCGCTACCAAACTATCCACCTGATAAAAAGATGCGAACACGCTCCATCCTCCGCAAAGCGCTTGCCCGGGTCGTGCCTGCGGCGCCCTCCCCAGCTCTGCAGCACTGAGCCAAGACGAGCACCCACACCACAGATTCCCAAGACTTGGGCAGGAGCGAGCGCTGGGCCCAGGTCCCAGAGCGGTAATTAGTGGAGTGACGTTTAGGACCTTGAATCCAAATCCCTTCTTTATAAACTGTCACACGAGTCACACTGAGGTGGCCTAAAGTCAATCTGGTTCACTTTGGGCTTCGTCCAAGGAAATTTACTACTGAAAACCCCAGGTGGGCCTCAGCCTCACACGTTTATCTTGATAAGATGACCCAATTTTTTTGGAACCCAATAGATAAGCAGGGCAGTCTGTTTCTCCCACTGTGATGCATTTTTTTGGGGTCGGGGAAGGAGAGGAGTCATTTCGCATGTTGTTAAGTGTCCAGATGGTGGCACAAAACTAACCTGCAGCCACTTCTGTTTTAAACTCGGGGAGAGTGTCTTGGCAAAGGGCCATCGGTCCCAGGGGCAAAGTGGTTACTGCCTGAGTCTGTCAAAACTCTTCTCTGGACGTGACATTATTATTTTTATTCTGGGGAACGGACACGTTATTTAAAGTCACTTGTCTGCTTTCCAAGTCCCCAGCCCACACATTTCCCGGGGACCTGGCAGGGGGACCTTGTCACTACACACAGTAGGTACAAGATGTGCACCGACAATACTTTTTAACTTTTCTACTTTTAATTTTTTAAATATAATTCAGGGTCAAGTTTGCTAACATACAGTAATTCTTTTTTTTTTTTTAGGTCTTAACCTTTTATTTTTTTTATAATAGTTTATTGTCAAATTGGTTTCCATGTAACACCCAGTGCTCCTCCCCGCAAGTGCCCTCCTCCATGACCATCACCCCCTTCCCCCCCTCCCCCTCCCCCTTCAGCCCTCGGTTCATTTCCAGTATTCAATAGTCTCTCATGATTTGTGTCCCTCTCTCTCCCCAACTCTCTTTGCCCCTTCCCCTCTTATGGTCCTTTGTTAGGTTTCTCCTGTTAGACCTCTGAGTGCAAACATATGGTATCTGTCCTTCTCTGCCTGACTTATTTCGCTTAGCATGACACCCTCAAGGTCCATCCACTTTGCTACAAATGGCCAGATTTCATTCTTCCTCATTGCCATGTAGTACTCCATTGTGTATATATATACCACATCTTCTTGATCCACTCATCAGGTGATGGACATTTAGGCTCTTTCCATGATTTGACTATTGTAGAAAGTGCCGCTATGAACATTGGGGTGCATGTGCTCCTATGCCTCAGCACTTCTGTATCCCCTGGGTAAATCCCTACCAGTGCTATTGCTGGGTCATAGGGGAGTTCTATTGATAGTTTCTTGAGGACCCTCCACACTGTTTTCCAGAGCGGCTGCACCAGTTTACATTCCCACCAACAGTGCAGGAGGGTGCCTGTCTCTCCACACCCTCGCCAGCATCTCTAGTCTCTGGATTTGTTCATTTTAGTCATCTGACCAAGACCTGAACGTGAGACAGGAAACCATCAAAACCCTAGAGGAGAAAGCAGGAAACAGCCTCCTTGACCTCAACCACAGTAATTTCCTACTTGACACATCCCCAAAGGCAAGGAAATCAAGAACAAAAATGAAGTACTGGGACCTCGTCAAGATAAAAAGCTTCTGCACTGCAAAGGAAACAATCAAGAAAACTAATAGGCAACCGACAGAATGGGAAAAGATAGTGGCAAATGGCATATTGGATAAAGGGCTAGTATCCAAAATCTACAAGGAATTCACCAAACTCCACACCCACAAAACAAATAACCCAGTGAAGAAATGGGCAGAAGACATGAACAGACACTCCTCCAAAGAGGACATCCAGATGGCCTACAGGCACATGAAACGATGCTCAGCGTCACTCATCATCAGAGAAACAAATCGAAACCTCACTGAGATACCCCCTCACGCCAGCAATTCTTTTAAAATCAGAAGATAAGAAGTGAACGTTTAGTCTGAAGAAGACGTTTAGCTCATGATATTAACATGCTCATGGTTGTGCCGGTGGAGTCAGGAACACACGGTGACGGCCTTTATTTTACTCGAAGCCCTGCTCCGCTCCGGAGGCGTGCTCTGTGACCCTCCCCCGGAGAAGCAGACACCTCCGCAGCACACCCCCCACCCTGTGAGCGCCAGGCTCCCCGGAAGTTGGGCTCTGCTGGTGGCGAACGTCCTGCTCCTGCCCTGCACGTCTGCGCGCGGACTCCCCTCTGTGTCCCCGGGGGAGGCTCGCCGGCCCATCCTGCAGTCGCCTGTCCGTGGGTTGAACGAGGCAGAGGGGGAGGAGGGTGGATGGCTCTCTGGGGGGAGAAGTCCCGATGCAACAAGATGATTGACTCCCAGGTGCTGTGGAGTTTTCTATGGAGAACTTTTAAGTCAGAGCGAGGATGCTGGTGGTGCCGCCGGGAAGCTCAGAACCAGCACGGCTGTGCCCCGCTGTGCGCGGCGGGTGGGGGCTCGGACTCAGCTACACCTTCCCTGCTGGCCACTCCGGGGATGCAAAACCCCAGACAATCCCACTTCATAATCTGAAGGAAAATGACGAAGACGCGTGGTCAGGGAACGGCGGCCCCAGACTCAGTCCTGGCTCCGGGGATAGCACCCCGGCTTCTCTGACTGGGGCTGCCCGCCTAAGACGCAGGGGCAGAAATTCCTGTCTGGCGGGTCACTCCACATGAGCTCCGGCGCGGGGTCGCCCACCGGTAAGTGCTGGAGCCATAAACGGCCCCATGTTTGCCCAAGAATCCCTCAGATTTGCCACAAGACCCAGAGAATCGGCGGCGCTAGCCGTGTGCCAGGGCGGAAAGGTGGCCAGTGCCGGAGGCGGCACCGAGGGGGAACCGGAAAGCACTACTCGTACTTTTGTCTTGGCAAAGCCGGGGGCAATCCTGCAGGAACGAGGCTTCACTTACGTAGACGAACCCATCCCAGCACCGCCCAACGGGCGACCCGGGCCCCCGTCCTCAGGACCCAGCCGCCCCCACCACGCGCACACTCCAGGTCACCCAGGCCCAGTGACGGGCGGCTCTGCGCAAGCTGGTATTGGACGAAGCGCCATCCAAGAGCTGTTCACATGTGGGAGGACCGTGCGTGTGCGTGTGTGTGTGCGTGTGTGTGCGCACGCCTCCAAACTGTCAGTGACGTCAGACAGCCACGTCCAGCAGGACCACAGACACAGCCGGACCCACATCCCGAGCTGAGGCCTGGGCCGGCCACGCGGGCACCACGCCGACCCCCGGGCTGGCCACCTGCTCCAGCCCCCGAGCCACATTTGCTCAGTCAGCTCCTCCCTCCACAAGAATAAGATTTAAATGCTATTGTATAACTTTATTGGTATAATGAAAATATATTAAATATTATCAGTTTAAACATTCCCTTCAGGGGCACCTGGGGGGGCTCAGTCCATTAAGCCTCTGACTTCGGCTCAGGTCATGTTCTCAGGGTTTGTGAGTTCAATCCCCGCGTCGGGCTCTGTGCTGACAGCTCAGAGCCTGGAGCTGCTTTGGATTCTGTGTCTCCCTCTCTCTTTGACCCTCCCCTGCTCTGTCTCTCTGTGTCTCAAAAAGTAAATACACATTTAAAAAAAATTTTAATGAAAAACAAATATTCCCTTCAATGTAAAAGTTCATTTCTGAACCTTTGCCTATGGAAACAAGTTAAAGAAAGCATGTCATCAATTGAAAACACACACAAATGTCATGTAATAGAGCTTGAAACTGCAGCACCAATCGAACTGGAAAAACTTAAAATTCTAGACACGGACAGGATGCTGGCCCTTGTGTAGCCCCAAGCTCCAGCCCCCCAGCTGTGCTCAGCCCTGTCCGCCTCTGCAGGTCCCTCCCCAGTGCCACCTCGAGAGCCCCATGTCCCCAGGGGCTCTCTGCACCGGGACTGAGACCCCGCCAGACACCTGCCCTCCTGCTGGCCCCTTCCACTGGGCTGGGGCCACAGACCCAGCGAGATAGGCCCCGGCTTGCCCTCCCCCGCTTTCAGGCATGGCCACGACTGCCACGTCAGTGCCGCTGGCCTCAAGGAGGGGACTCACGGCCGTGGCACAGCGTCTGGCCCCAGGTCGCCCTTCGTGGTTGGGGCAGAACATGTCCCTGTGACAGCCTTGCTGGGCCAGGGCCACTTTTCCTTCTCCACAACTAAGGAGACGAGGCCAGGGCCGATATTCCGTACTATTGTTGGTCGACTGCATTCTAAGCCGGGAGCCTCCGCCACCCCGTGCAGCCCTGCGGGAGCCCCCGCCACCCTGTGCAGCCCTGCGGAGGCGTCGGCCAGCCTCAGGGGGAGCCTGCTCCCTGCAGCCCTCACGCCTGCTGTGAGACCACAGGCTGGCAGATACCGGACCCACTCTGGCTGCTGCCTTTTTGCCTGGACTCTGCGCCAGGAGATTCCCAACAGACCAGCATCTGCTTGACGGCCGGCCCCTCGGAGAGCCAGAGCCGGGACCCGGGTCCACCCGGCCGACAAAGGCAGAGCCTTCTGGCTTCCGGCTTCTACCCCTTCCAGAGGGGCCGCGTCCTGTCCCCGTCCCCACCATCCTTTACCACCTCCACCTGTGCCTCTGCCTTCTCCCTATTCCTGCGGTCGTGTGAGACCCCGTGGGCCCGGTCCCCACACCCCTCGGCTATCCAGTCTCTGGGAATGTGAGGAGAGCCTGGGGCCCCATCCAGTGCTGGGGAGGGTCCGCCGCACGGCATCCCCTGGGCGACCTGGTGCCGGCCCTGCGCTGCTCCCCGGTCCAAAAATTTGGAGATGACCTTGTACCTCTCAGGCCAACGCCACGGGACCCAGAGGTGCCTGACGGGTGCTCCCGCAGGTACCATGGGTCCTCTGGATGAGGGCCCAGACTGTCCGGTGGTGTTCCTGCAGTCCTACTCACGACTCCCCCCGGCCCCCTCCCCTGCTAACCTGAGAGCGGGAGCTGGTCCTCACCCAGAGGCGAGCGGGCAGGCCCTCGGCAAGTGGGCACCTGGGCTCCGGCGGGCGCGGGGGACCTTGGATCAGGACCATGTCCTCGAGGGGGGCTTCTGCGCCACACACCCCCCCACCAGTCCCGAGGGATGCACCCCTGAGGACACAGGCTGAGGCAGGAGAGGGGCACGTGGACGGGAGTGACGCCCTGGGTGAGGTGTGTTCTATGGATCCTTGGCTCCCAAGCACCTGGCCGGGGTGTTCTCTCAATACAAGGTCCCTTAGTCAATTGTCTGTCTTCATTATGACATCACTGTGCATGGAGACCATGGTGAGAAATAGAAACTTCTCGGGGCACCTGGGGGCTCAGTCAGGAGAGCAGCCGACTCTTGATCTGGGCCCAAGTCACATTCTCATGGTCTGTGAGTTCGAGCCTCGAGTCCGGCTCTGTGCTGAGAGAGGAGACTGCTTGGGAAGCTCTCTCTCTCTCTCTCTCTGCCCTCCCCTGCTCTCTCTCTCTGCCCTCCCCTGCTCTCTTTCTCTAATTAACAAATAAATAAACAAGAATAATAAAAACTTCTCACGGCCAGATGCCAGGCCTGGTCACACCCATAATGCATGGAAGTCTCTGCTGGTACCCACGCCCGCAGCCCGCTCCCTGCTTCCTGGAGTGGGCAGGGGGCCAGCAGCAGGTCAGGAAGCCACGGGCTGGCTGGAGGGGGGGGTGTGCCGGGCCAGGGGCCTCCTGTTGCCGCGCGGCACCCCTTCCCTCAGCCCTTCTGCTCCGCAGGAGGTAGAACTAAATGTTTGTTCAGGAAAGCCGTGCGAAAGGAGAGAATTCATGGGCAGGGAGATGATTCTCATTTCACATTGAATGTTTACTTCTATTTGCAAAAATAAAAATCCCCAAATCCCTCCGAATCCGAGGAAAACGTAGCCAAGTTCTCGGCGGAACATGAGAGAAACCCCTTCTTTGCCAACCCAGAAGGGGACGTGTGCCCCACTGTCATGGTCACAGTGCCACACCTGTCCTTTCCCCGGCGCCCCTCCCCCCCGCCCCCCCGCATCACGGCTTGTGTGCCCCCGTCATCCTGCAGACGGCTAGTCCTTGCCTGGTGCCTCTCCAGGTGGACAGCACATTCTCACACAAGCCGGTAGAGACACCCGCTCGGTGTCCACATGTCAGGAGCGTGAATGAGGTGCGGACACCACGCCAGGGCCCACAAGCCACCAACCACCTGGAAATCATGACAAATAATGAAACAAAACCAGCAGTCACCACCCGGATGGTGGGGCACAAACAGGCAGCTTCCCCTGGACAGGGCACAGGGCCCGGGGTCACCGCCGGTGTGGACAGGTGGGCGGGGCCTGGTCAGCACATCCCCAGCCGGAGCTCTGTCCTCTCCCCTCTACGACATCAGAGGCTCCGGGTCCCCCAGTGACTTACACCCTTGGCGATGGCCCCCGACCCAGCTCTAGCGCCGGGGGCAGAGTCAGCGCCTGGTGTCCCCAGTCCCCTACCACCCCTCGGGGCTCCAGAAGCCGGCTCCTGCCTGGGGACCCAGGTCTGCCCGGGGGGTGTCTCAGAGTCACATGACCCCAGTCCTCTCCACGCTCGTTCTTTTTTTGTAAAATTTTTTTTACATTTATTTATTTTTTGAGAGATAGAGAGAGAGCATTAGTAAATCAAGTCAGAGAGAGAGGGAGACACAGAATCTGAGCTGTCAGCACAGAGCCCAACAAGGGGCCTGAACCCACGAACCGTGAGATCATGACCTGAGTCGAAGTTGGACTCTTAACTGACTGAGCCACCCAGGGGTCCCTGCACGCTTGTTCTTGGGGAGCACTGGGCCTCACCTCCGTCTCTTGGGGTCGGGCCCTGTGGACTCCTGCATCCTTAAAGCGTGGTGTGGGGGACGTGGGCGCCCTCGCCTGCCTGGAGTGTGCCCAGCGCCGGCAGCTTGGGGGTGCGTGGCTGCCTCCCCCTCGAGTGGGCGAGTGGGCAGGTGGAGCAGGGAGGCCCCCCGGACATGGAAGGGACCCCGACAGCCAGGCTCCTGCCAGCGCTGCCCTCACGGTCCCGCCTTCCATCCATCAGGAAAAGCAGACCCCTCCTCCCTCCAGTCCTGTGGTCTACCTCTGTCACGTCCATCCCTGGAGCCCTCGTCAAGTCGTCCCTACCTCTCCTCCTGCCCGCTTCTGGACCCGGGCCCCCTATCTGGGCCCCAAGAAACTCAAAGGTAGGACTTTATTCTTTCCTCCTACTCCTGCTCCTGGCCTCTGTGCGGCACAGCGCCCGGCCGCCGCCCCAGGCCTGGAAGTGAGCCCCTGTGCCCGCCTTCAGGCGCAGGCTCTGCACACTTCCTGACCCCTCGACTTGGAGGACCAGGTCTGAGGGTGGGGCTCCTGGGAACAAGGGTCCTGCCCTCACATGAGGGATGCCCAAGCCCCCACTCCCCACCCCTGCCCCTAGGAGGGGCCTCCTGGCATCTGGATCTTGGCCCTCCAGCCTTGGATAGGGGACAAGTATGTATATGCGGGCCCTTCCCTGCAGCTGCCCAGCGGCCAGAGTCCCCAGCCCCGTGTCCTGACTCAGAGACCCTCACCTGGGCCACCGGCCTGAATCTCAAGTTGTCTTGAGTCCTCAGAGGAGGAGAGAGGCAGGGGGATGCCAGGGCAGGAGCCAGAGCTTGTGCCGGTGAGGTCTTTCCTCCGCCCCTCCCACGGCACTGAGACCCCCGCCCCGCAGGCCTCCGGACCCCCTCCCCCGGGGCTCTCCCCACTGCGGGGACTGATCTTTAATAATGTCTAAATGCTGGGACTGTTCCGTCCCTGCTGCCCCCTCAGAGAAGATGCAGAAAAGAGGCAGACAAAACCAAGCCCCGCAGGGCTTCCCAACTAAGCCCCTCTGGCTGGAGACTCTGGCCACCCTGGGCCACCCAGTGCCCCTGCTGTGCCCCACCACCAGTGACATCGCGCTGCTTGACCCACTGCTGCCTCAGAGGACAGGCGTCCCGAGCTGCGGTCACCGTCCTCAGCTCTGACCCCATCCTGAACTGATGTTTTGTGAGTGAAATGGGCGGGGCAAAGGGGGCACGGAGGCCACGCTCACCTGCGGAGCTGCCTCACCACACACACCTGTCTCCCTTCTTGGCCACCGGCTCCCGGCCCAAGCGTCCTGGGCCTCACTGCCCCTACCGCCCCCTGGTGACCACCGTCAGGCTGTCCCATGCAGGGGGCTCTGCACAGGGGCAGGGGTGTCGTCAGGCACAGCCCCAGGCAGGCAGCACTGGCTGGGGCAGTGACGGCCCTGCCCTTGCTGACCTTACCGTGAGCAGCCCGGTCTGGTCTCCCCCGACCCGGGTCCTGAGCACGTCCCTACATTTAAGGTTTAAGGACACTCAGGGTCACCTGTCTGCAGTGGGTTTGGGGAGACGCCTAGCTCAGCATCTCGAGAGCCTGTCCCCACCCAGGACACAGATGCTGGGGTTGGCCTTCGGTTCCCAAATACCCCTGTGCCTGGGCGACACCCATCGGCGGCTCTGCTCCTCGCGGGACCCTCATCTGCCCCCACCTTCCCGAGTCGGCTGGCATTGATCAGTTCTGCCTGGCTGGAGGCATCCACCAGGGATCAGCCGCAAAGATGAATCGTGAGATTTCATGATTCTGCATGTGAGTCAAATTCCCCTGTGTCTGCATTTAAAGCCAGTGTTGCACAATATAAAGGCAGAAGGTAAAATCCACGCTCACGATTCAAAGTTACAATTCTTCTTTATTTAAAACGCCACTAAGTATCGAATAAAAGCAATATGACAAGAGACAGGTCATGGAAGAAAAGAAGATTTATTCATTTGTTACTAACTTTAATGGCACTGAGTCTGGCCTTTGGAACGAGGGGGCCACAGTCCCATTGTGGCCAGAGCCTTGCAAACTCGGAAGCCAGCCCCGCTCCCCAGCACTCCAAGAGGAACACCGAAACGAATCATTAAACTATGTGCTCCCTCCCACACCAACAGCAGGTACCCGGCGGCCACCCTCACGGTCTTCTCGGAGCCCACGGATGCCAGCAGGCCATTCCTGTCTCTGGGCCCCAGACTGTCTGCCTCACCCCCACCTGCGCCCCGGGGCCCGAGGTCGTCAGAGGGCGCAGCGGCTCAGAGCCGAGGACGGCGAGGGCGGCGGCCCCGGACCAGCGGGGTGTGCCCAGCCTGATTAGATTGGCCCACACGCTCTCGGCATCAAACGAACTGACCCTGACGTGAGACAGGCTGATTTATTATCCTGCCGGCCCCGCTGACAGCAGCACCGCGAGCCGGGCCCTGTCTGGTCATTTTTCAAGCTCCCCGCGCACGAGTGGCGCCTATATCCTCGAACACATTACCACAGACAGCCCTGCCGGAATACTAAGAGGCTCCTATCGAGATTTTTCTGAAGAGGCTTGAATGAGGAGTCTAACCGAGGGCCACCAGAGGCCTGCCGTGCGCGCCTGCAGACAGACACGCGTCCCACTGCCACCGGGCGGGAGCCCTGGTGCGGGCACCTCCGTGGGGACCCTCGCCCCGGCCGGGCTGGCGGGCACCAGGCCTCCCAAGGTCGCCCTGCCTGGAGCAGGGCTGGGGCGGCTGCACAGCTCCTCAGAGCCCCAAGGGTCGCAGCAAATAACATGCACAGCCTCCCATGTTCAGCCAGTTCCGCCGTCTGGGTGTCACCAAAGCCTTCCCGTGTGACATCGCCAGTCTAGAATGGAAGTCCTCTCGGAGGAGAGTGAGCGCAGGTGCACCCACACCCTCGAGAGTGAGGAGCTGGCAGCACAGGAAAGGCAAACGGCATCCTGGGGACCACGGTGCCCGCGGCTCGAGGACGCCCGGAGTTCCCATGGGAGTGTCACTGGTGAGCACGTGAACCAGGGCCCCGGGGATTTCTCCTCGTTAATTCTACATTAACCCAGCGCACGTTTCCATACGTCCTGCTCAGGCCGGCCCTGACCAAGGACAGGGCGCCACGGCCCCTGGGGCTCGGGTCTCCACATGCACAGAAGTCCTCTTCCCTCGCCCCCTCAGCCTCATGGCCCCCGCGTGCCTGACGCTTACACGGGGGTCATAAAGCGCATTGCTCCTGGACCATGAGACAAACAGACGATTACAAGGTGGTGGATGTCAAAGAGTTTGGCAAGATGCAGACGCAGAGGACGGTGATGGAGACCAGGGGCCCCGGGCCACTGTCTATGCCTCCTTCCTGCTGGCAGCTGTTCCCCGCTGCCACGTGACATGAGTGCAGATGAGCACCCGTATCCTCTGTGCACAGCAGCTCCAGCCTCCACTCCTGGGGGCGGCACCACGCTGGGCACAAACAGCAGGGGGAGGGGCACCACACTGGGCACAAGGAAAGGGGGGGACACCACACTGGCACAAGCAGCAGGGGGGAGGGGCACCACGCTGGGCACAAGGAATGGGGGGCACCACTCCGGGCACAAGCAGTGGGAGACTGTGCCGCTGACACGCACTGGAGCCAGAGCCGTGGCTTCGGCCGGCTGGCCTCTCCTAACTTTTATCCACGATCGAGCTGGAGCAGCTGTGAGCCTGCACTCAGTCTCAGCTTAAAGGGGGCAGCTCACCAAGGGCTCTGGCTTGCAGAGTGGACGTCCATCTTTTGCGCCCGGGAAGCCGACAGGAAAGTCTGAACAAGGCCACACAGCAGAGTTCCGTTAAACATTGAAATCTGCTTGGCAAGTCAAATAAGCACCAAGTCCCCAACTTTGGGAAGGAAGTAATAAAGAAAGAGAGAGGAATAGCATCCTAGAAACACATTCACTAAAGCCTCTTTATAATTTACATAGAATTCTCTGGAACAGCACTACTGAGCAGCCAGAGCAGCCAGCCCTGGTTTCTCCATACAGAAGCATCTCGTCTGGGAGACCAGAGCCACCAAGTCGGAGAGAATCATTAGACTGACATTGGGGGTTCTGCAGAAGTCCCCCAGGGATCCCCAGGGACTCTGCCCGCGCTTTCAGACCGGCCGGACAATGTCAGCCTGCCACTCTTGATCACGAGCGGCGGTCAGGGACAGCAGACATCCGAGAAATGCCTCTAACGAGGAAGCCAGCAGCCAGAACAATCAAGCAGGAACAAAGCAATTTGCAGGAAACAGGCTCTGTAGGAAGAGGGAAACAAGAAGTGACTCCATCATCAATGTCCGCAGAGAGATGAGAGACTGCCACACCCAGATTGCCAGACAGGAGGCTCAGAAGGGAAATAATTAGAGGACAAAAAGCAAATAAATTCTAGTAGCAATCAGAAGCATGGCGGTAGACTTCTGGCTTCCACTTAAAACACGAAAGCTGGCTAGAGCGTCGATCCTACGTTCACAACAACAAACAGACATGTAATCTACAAGATACCTTTATTGAATCCAGTGCAGGGCTGAAGTCAGACCCCAGAAACAGCAGTGGGAAGAACTCAGCTGCCGCCCTGAACAAGCCCCGACAGGCCAGGCGTGGGTGGCGTGGGAGCACGGAGAGCAAGGGGTGCTCGCGGACACAAGGGGCTCCGCTGCCCGTCCTCACCGGGGGGCCTGTGGGGAGCCGCAGCCACTGTAGGCGAGCGGGGCGTGCATAACGGAACCGGTAGCTGGGGGAGGGCAGGAGCTGGCTCTCAGGGCACGAGGGAGAGGAACCGGAAGGTGACTGAGCCCTGGCCACTAGAGACACCGCTGTAGACGAGGGACGGGGTGACTTTGAACCACCTCCCCACCACCAAGACTGAGGGACTCGGCCTCTCAGAGACCAGCAGCCCAGGATGGGGGAGCATGCCAGCCCCCCCGCCCAGCACTGAGCTGGCACATGGAGTGACACAGAGTGGCACCTGATGCTGTGGCAGATGACATAGTGGAGAAAGGTCCTCTGAGGTGCAGGCACAAAGAGGGACCCCCTGAGGAAACCCCACGAAATAACCCACCTACACAAAGGGGACCATCTGAGGTGCACGTCGGGTGACCATCTCAACGAAAGCCAGCCAAGTGCCACTACTGCCCAGATTAGCTGAAGCCCCCACCCAACCGCACGCAGAAGCCCACGAACTCACAGTCAGGAGATGGAACGCGCCAGAGAACCAGACTCGGGCAGGTCCCTGGTGCTGGGACCACCATACGGGGACTTAAATACCTACGACCCCTGCAGGAAATGCCTGGAGGAAAAAGCGGACGGTGCACAAACAGATGGGCAATTTCAGTGGACAGCAGGAAACCGTGAGAAAGAAAGAACCGGAACCCAAGTGGGAAGCCGCCCCACCAGGGGCTACGCCCTCCCAGGGTCCAGGGGGAGACACGGCCCTGAGCGCCGGC
This sequence comes from Helogale parvula, assembly GCA_004023845.1. Classification (NCBI taxonomy): domain Eukaryota; kingdom Metazoa; phylum Chordata; class Mammalia; order Carnivora; family Herpestidae; genus Helogale; species Helogale parvula. Next base: position 35,749 of record PJEM01007769.1, on the reverse strand, counting down.
AAAGAGAAGAGGGCAGCAGGGGGCTCTCCCAGGGCCAGGCCGAGTCCAGAACTGCCACAGAACCGTCTACACTCGGTCCCTCCTCGGCAGGCGTGTGCCGTTGCCGGGGGTGGAGGTGGGAGCCACACACTCTGGCTCTGTCATCGGGTTCTGGCGTGACAGGAAGGACGGGGTCGGGGCCCCGCCCCTTCTCCGCACCGCCCGCACTGCAAGCGAGTCACAAGCCACCTCTGCAGTGCCCAGCGTTGGATTTCAGGGCTTTCCCGTTGGGTCAGATCATGTTACCTCAGTGAACACACACACAAGTAGCTTGAAACGGGGTGCTGTCATAACAATTTAAAATATGTGTCACTGGCTTGGTGGCCAAGTGACTGGAGACAAGGAACCTGATGTCGGAGGCTGGAGAACGGGAGGTTCACCCCACGTAGTGGCATCTGGTTAACCTGTCACGTATGGCATCGCGGAAGGGAGGCCAGGTGCCCACTGAGCACCAGGTACAATGTACGTTAGAAGAGGATGCTGGTTGGTGTGGTTGTGCTTGGAACATTCTTCGGAAAAACTGATGCGCTCAGACGAATGATGGCTGGCTGGAAAGCAAAAATAAAAGCAGTGACAAAGGGTCCAGAGACGTGAGACTTCTCAGAGTTAGGAAACTGAACTTCCTGCAGACCCTGAGTGGATGAGAGAATGGGCTGAGCAGCAAAGGCTAGGAAGACTTGCCCTGTGGCCAAGACCGGAGTTGGTGAAGCCCACTCGTGGAAGCCCGATGGGCTTACCACAGTCATCACTTAACTGAACGCTGGAAGCAAGGAGTCAGGCTCGAGAACCATGTCTAGGAAGGAACTGTGGGTACGGCTACTGGCAAATGGAACAATCTGGAAGCAAATATAGAGATTCATACTTGGCATCAGCCTCTCCTCTCTCTGTCTAGTATGTGAGCCCACTGCCGCGTGAAGGCTGGTAGGAGACAGGACGCCTCCTGCATCTCTGGAGGGTAAATGCCAGGAGCTGTCCTTCCTCAGACCCCAGCAGCACAACGTGGGACCCAGGGTGGTCATCGGATGCTTTGTCCTATCCGGGAGTGTGGGTCCCAGAGATGGACGAGGATGGGCTCTGGCAGGCTGCAGGCATGCCTGACGGCAGGAGAGTGGAAGGCTTCCCTGTCAGGCACACGGAACCAGGCTGGGCCTCTGGATGTTCAGCTTTCCTGGCTCCTACGCACTTACTGAGCCTCCTTCTTTTGCCCTCCACCAACTGTATAAACTAGCAAAGATTCTTCCAATGTGTTTTTCTTCTCCTTCAGTGAGCTACAGTAAAATTCTGTTGCTTGGCACCAAGAGTCTTCATAGCAGGTAAGTGGGAGATTAGCCTCCTGCAGCAGCCAGGGCCAAGCGTCAGAGCCTTGCTGATGGAGAAGCCAACAATGACTTCTCTGCATGGGAAAGCACCCAGTACTCGGGGCTTAATGCATGCAGGGCAAACTGCCATCGACAGAGAGCTGATGCTAGGCTTTGCTCCCAGGCGCTGTGGGTTGATGTGAGGGAAGCCTGAAGTCAGACATGATACCATGCCCAAGAAGGAAGGGCAGGCCAACCGTAGAAGCCATGTTCCAGGGAGTATGTGCACACTAGGGACTGGCAATGAAGAAAACATCAGAAGCCAGTTGGACTCTGATGCACCAGGAAGCTGGGATCAAACAAGAAAAGGAGGTGCTGAAGGCGAAATTTACTTCCTGAGCACGTATGGACACACAGCTGCTACATGCTGGCAACTTGGGTCCTGGATGCGTCGATGAGTCAGTTCTGTAAAGACCAGATCAGGGTAAATAGAAAATCGTGTCCTGTAAATGAATAGAGAAAGCCTCTGTGTGGATTATGTATCTTTGTGGCACAGAATGTCATCTAAGAAAATAGATAGTGTGATGATGTGACGATGATGATGGCAGTGGTGGTGGTGGTGGTGGTGGTGATGTGATGGGGATGACGGTGATAATGGCTATTATGTGATGATGACAATGGTGGTGATGATGGGGATGGTGATGGTGATGATGATGATGGGGATGGTGATGGTGATGATGGTGATGGTAATGATGGGGATGATGATGACGATGACGGTGATGATGGTGATGATGACATAATGATTATGATGATGATGGTGAAAGTGATAATTGTGACGATAGTGATAATGATGGTGATGATAAATGGTGGTGATGGTGATGCTGATGATGGCGATCATGATGGTGATGGTGGTAATGATGGTGATGACGACAGTGATGACGGCGATGATGGTGATGGTAATGATGATGATGATGGTTACAATGATGATAGTGATGATGGTGATGGTGATATGGGTAATGATAGAAGAAAAAGGGAGATAAAATCTTAGAGACATAGATACAGGGTAAGATACTTAGTAAGAAGAAATAAACAAGTAGGAATCAGCATGGGATTTAGGACCAAAAAGATAGATTTGGGATTAAAAGTAAGATATTCAATTTTTGGTGCTCGCCTTACCCCTAATTAGCCACATGATCTAAAAGAAGTCACTTCTCCTCTTAGAGATGGAGATTCCTCCCCTGCGATATCAGATGCCAAGTTTGATTTATAATTTTTTAAACTATCAGAGCAACTAAGGATTAAAGTAGAGCATTATATGAAAGTTGAAGACTCCACGGAATTCCAACCCAACTAGCTTAGTATTTTCACATTTTTATAAAGTTCCATGTAGGATACCACCACAAAGTAATCACTGAAAATATAAACAAAATAATCCAAAGACCCTCAAAGGACTCAGTGTTTACAACTCGACTATTTGGCCAGTTCTGGACGCCCCAGTCCTCGCATCTGAGAGGCACGTGAGACAGAGACTCCAAAAAACAGGGAGGCTTCCCTAAGCAGAGCCAGGAGCCTCCACAGAGTGCAACTGTCATTGCTGTAACCTGCTGCTTGCAACATCAGGTGACCTGGTAGCTGGCATCTGACACATAGTAGTTGCCCCATAAATGTTTGATGAAGGAAGACAAAAAACTCCATAAAGTAGCACTCGCCTGTTCCAAGGTACTGAGAGCCTACCATGCTCCGGACATTGGAAAGACGTGATTCCCGTCCGGGTGGCATCCGCTGGGTACTCCCCACGCAGCGGGATGACCTAATCATAAGAACAGAAGCTGCGGAGCAAGCAGAGGACGTCCAAGCCTGCACGGCCGGGGGAGGCAGCCAAGGAGGCGTCCAGGCGGGGCCAACTCCTCCCCAGGACCTGGACGGAGCCCACGTGGAGGGGTTGGTGGGGCTAGAGGCACCTCGCTGAGGGGGCGGGGTGCACACAGACCAGGCACCATGGGAGCGGGGCTCCCTGCTATAAACAGCCCCGCGTGGTTGGCGCGTGAGAACCAGCAAGCTGGAGAGGGAGCTGCCCCTGACCACGAGGGGGTGATCGGCCTGGACGGGACTTCCCTGCGACGCCGGGAGCCATCAGACTGTCAGACAGGCAGGAAAGGCAGCAAACAAGTGCTTTCCAAAGCCCGCTCCAGCTTCTTGGGGGAGTTTGGGTCAGAGACAAGAGATGAGAGACCCTGGCAGTCGGGCGAGGGGGGCGGGGAGCCAAGACTGGGATGATGGCTTTGACAGTGTAAAAAAATGAGTTTGTTGGAGAGATACTAAGATATTAATTAGTAATTAACCAAATCATTTATTTTGAGATAAAAATTCTGAGACCAGCTGTTTTGAGAAGCCCTCACCAACACTTCTGTCTTCAAGTCTAAATTAGTCTCTCTTTAAATCAGGTGAGTACACCCTGATTGATCCTCACCAGGTAAATGGAAACAGCAGTTGCCAAGTTGGACCTTGTCTTTTAATGCCACTTCTTCTCTTACTTTTCAGCCGCACATCTATCCTAATGCAGCCGACTGGAGGCCTGGGCCCTGGGATCCACAGGAGCAATGGGGCCAGGGCGATGTGCTGCCCAATCCTACGATGTTTGTGGCCCAATGCGGCATCCTTAAATACAGAGGACAAACTGAGGGTTGATGAGGGGGAGGGCGGGGGAGGGGGAGTGGGGGATGGGCGTGGAGGAGGGCACTTGTTGGGATGGGCACTGGGTGTTATCCGTAAGCCACAAACTACGGGAATCTACCCCCAAAGCCAAAAGCGCACTGTACACGCTGTATGTTAGCCAACTTGACAGTAAATTATATTTTTTTAAAAACTGTACTTTGAAGCAAGTCCTGTGGAATTGATCAAAAACCCACATGGAATCACTGCTGCTTACCACCAAAGACCGGCACCGACGTCAGCCCCACATTAGAGCAGGTCAAACTGGCCAGCGAGAGACACGAAGTAAAGATGCTCCTGATTCCCACGAAAGGCGCTGGCCTGGCAGGAAGGGCGGGCTGTGCGGCTGGGGGACAGGATCAGTACCACGGACAGCACTCAACTCGGGGCGTGTTCTAAGACTGAACCCAGCGGGACCGTGAGTCCAAGCTCGTGCCAGACGGAGAAGCTCGCCGGTCGTGGCCACCAGTGCCTGCTCTTTGTGTTCTTGGCCGAGCGGCCCCGCAGGGTCTCAGACGCACGGCACACGTGACTTTGGAAGCAATCTTCCTGTCTGGAGAGAAAGCTGCATGAAATCCAGACCTAAATCATTTTCATCCTTGGTTCGACCAACAAAGACGGCTTTCCATCGTGCAGCAGAGCAGGGACATAATCCAGGCAAAATTGGATTCCTGAACCTCGCAGACACTCTGCACTGACATGCCGGCCGTGGAATTGCGGCGGGAGGAGTGCCACGTGGGCCGCCCGACACCCCCAGCGATGCGGTCTGATGGGGCCTTCTGGGTCGGCGATGGGGCCGGCCACGAGCACCTTGGAAGACATAAGATGAAGCCTCATCCCACCCACCTCCTAAACCACGGAGAAGGGCACCACGCTCCCAGAGGCCACCAGAGGCCACTGAAGGCGAGGACCGCCCGGCGCCCAGCTGTGCTCTGGGTCACCTCTGTTCCATTTCCCCTGGGGCCACGCACACCAGTAAGATCTCAAAGGTGAGCTTAGCTCTGATTCCTGTGGCTCTCCGCCTCCAAAGGCGGCAGGACACACAGCATCATCAGGACACAGGCAGACTTGGGGTACTTTTCCCAAACACTCCCTGAGTGCCTGCGAAGTCAGGTGCCAGGTCACTCCTGGGGACACAATGACTAGTGAGCACGTGCATGAGCAAAAACACACACGGTGGTGTCTTCACACATGGCTTGCCCTGCACCCCAGCCCTACTGGGCACGTGCTGTTTCCCTACTGTGCAGGAAGACATGGACGCTGAGCGGTTAAGTCGTCTGAAGCCACAGAGCCACACTCGACCCTGCCTGCCCGGCTCTCAGGTTAAAGTGACGTTCCCTTTGTTTCTGCAGTGGGGGAGGCTGCCCACCTGCTCATCACCTTCTCCTCCCTCCTGTGTACCCGACCATGACGCTGGTCACCGTCCTGAGGGGCTGGACGACACGTCACACTCGTGGTGGGACTGGGCAGCAGAGCACTCAGCACCCAGGAGACCGGCAGATGGGGGGAGGGGGCCACAGGTCTTCTGCAAGTCATTGCACCTGCCTCCCCGAGTCCCTGTGGATCACAGGAGGACAGAGATGGGGTAGGGAATCTGTGACTATTAACCCAGAGCGAAGGGGGATGAGTAATGTGGTGGGGGCAGGAGACCAGGAGGAGAGAGCTGGAGCCGCCCCCCCCCCCCCGTTCTCCCACGAAACAGAGGCGGTGGTCCAGGCTCGCCCTCCAAGGACACATGCACGCCGCCCTCCCCTGCGTCCCGGCCCAGCATGCACTGGGAGACACCGAGACCCGAGACACAGACACAGTGAAGGCACCGGGCCCCACGCTCTGCACATCCCTCCGCACATCCTGCGCGCAGGCTCTCTGCCAATGTGGAATACGAGGGACGGCGCTAAAGACCCTGCACTCATTCCTCAGGAAAACTCCACGGAGGCGTGAGAGGAGCCCAGAGGCGTTACGTCTCCTGCCCCTCCCCATCCACCTTTGTACTCCCCGAAAATGGAGAGGGTCACAGGGGACTGTGGGGAAACCCGTTTGATCCAGCCTGACCTCTGTCCTTAGCTCATTATGCCGCGGGCCCCAAACATGGCGGCTTTCCTCAGATGGGGCGTCTCTGACGTTATGGGATCAAGTCAGATGTAAGTCAGACAGCAGCACAGTGAGCTGGACTCACACTGCTTTTCTGCAGAAAAACGTCCAGTGCCACGATTTCTCATAAGACACACGCACGCACACGCACGCGCGCACACACACGCGCACACGCGCGCACACACACACACACACTAACGATGAGCACTCACACTTAGCTACAATCTGCAGATGTGGATGCTTCACGGATCCTGTCATTGGATTCATTAAGCTCTTCACTCCCTCCAAACCCTTCCTCCCGCTGGGGACGTGGCATCTCGTGAAACCTCACTCCTTTGCCGGCAGCCCGCCTCCCCCGCCATCCCAGGCTTCCCCACAGGATGGTCCTCCGGCCCCTCCCGGGCTCCAGAGGCGCTGGCACCAAGTGACTCACGCTGGCCAGCACCCGGCTCCGCCAGGCCTCAGAGTCTCTGCGCTGTGTCTGCACATCGGCCTCATTGCACCATACGAGCCCCCGCAGAGCTGCCCCACAGGCCACTGAAACCTCGCCCCGCAGCGGCCCCACAACTGCATGGCTGCGGGGTCCCCCACACGGATGACCCCTCTGTCACCACTTCTGTTTGGCTAGAAACCGCTGCCCCTGCCTCCTCCTCCAGAGCCCGGCTGCCCCTCCTGGCCGGTGGGGACGATGCACGCCGCCCAGGCTGCACTCAGAAGAGAGGCCGGTGGCCTCATTAGGATGTCCGTGGCCTCGTTTCCCCCCGCAAACCCTGCCGCCACCCGTCTAGGCCAGCCCCCTCCCAGCACGCACGTGCCCCTGGCTGAGAGGTTGTTGAAGCCTGACAGACATAAGAGAGAAGTGACAGTGTGGTGCCCGCATGTCAGAGTCCCCCGAGCATCAACGGTGCGGCTACGAGAAGAGTGAGGGAAGGGCGCCCCTTGCTGATCATGCGCCCGTGCCAGGCTGTGACGGTGACGCCGGGCCTCACTGTCATGACAAGCTTCATCTCACAAAGTGGGAAACCGAGACGGGAGAATTTGAGTGGATTGTCCGGTATGGAACCTGGGTGGATAGATTCGGATTCTAATCTCTTTTCGTGTGACTCCCAAAGTCATGTGTTTGAACTATGCTCCCGATGGAATTCTTGCCAAAGCTGGATTGGATCCATGCACGAGAGAGGGGTCTGAACCAGGCAGAGCTGGAGAGTCCCAAAGGCACACGGAGCCTCAAAGGAGCAGGAAAGTGGGTTGTGCATGACACTTACTACCCAGGGTCAAGGGGCCTCAGGGTCCAGCCCTGACCTGAAGCTGGCCTTCATCTGCCTGCTTCTAGTTGTTTCAAGCTATTTCCACTTCCAGTCTGTTTAGAAACTTAGTGAACTTTGAACATGTTTCAACCATAAATCATGAACATGCTTCATATTAATTGTGAGCATGTTTCCTCCAGGTCTAATTGATCTCGTTTGCTAATTCTCAGGCAGTAGTTGAGGCACGTTTGGCAATCCTTCCTCGATCGATGGAAATTCACTTAGAGAACGCCTACCCACATTGTGTCCACAGCCCATGCGGTCGTATGACCCACTGGGATCTCATCGCCGGTGTGAGAAGAATCACCCCGTGGAAAAACACGCCAAAAGCTAGATAATGATTTTTGAAAGTATTGGAAGGACCGGAGATCAATGAAGACAAGCAGAGTTTAGAGAGGCAAACAGCGGGCTACACGAGGTGAGAGTCACTGGGGAATCTAAGAATTGCACCTGCCTCAAGTATTCACACACTAAACTTTGTTCAGAGTAAACTGCTGAAGCACAAAGTAAAAAACAACTCTTAAAAAATAGTCAGTGGAAAAAAAGAACCCCGTCCCTCAGGGGAACAGCAGCAAGACTGACAGATGTCTACACAACATAAACAAGAGAAGACAGAGGCTAACAAAATGGCAGCTTTACACTGCTGAAAGAAAATAATTTCCAAACTAGAATTAAATACATAGCAAAAAGGTATTAAATATCGAATAAATGGATGTATTTTTTAGACAAACAAAAAAAAGAATTTAGAATTCATCATGAATAGAACAATACTAACAGAAATAAGGAAATTAAACATTTTTCAGCAAAAGTAAAATGAGCCCAGTGTCGGGAACCGCCGGGAAGGTGGCGACGGCCAAGGAAAAGCACAGAAATGCAGTGAGGGATGAAAATACTAGAAAGGGTAAATATACGTTTAACTCTAATTAAATATGAAATATCATCAATGCAAAGATTAAAAATTCTTATAGGATTTGAATTATTTGAAGAATCAAAACTATAACAACAATCACACAAAAAGCTGGAGTCAAACTCAGGCAATGTCCTCAATAATTTATTAAGTACTAAAAGTGATATTTTAACTTAAATGCAAATTAATCAAAGGTGTATGTTATAATCTTTACTGTAATCCCTAAAAAATTAATAAAAGCATATATAACAAATGAATTAACAAAGGGAAACTATAAAGCTAACAATATATACCATTAGTTAAAAACTAAGATAGAAGAGAGAAAAACATAACAAGTATACACACAAAACCAAATAGTAAGATGGCAGACTTAAATACAAGATGACCAATAATTATATTTCATGAAAATATAAATAATATAAATTTTAGAACTTGTGTTTTAAAATCCAAGTATATGTTACTTTTAAGGAACGTGTTTTAAATATAAGAATATAGACCATTGGAAGTAAATGAACTGAAAAAGAGATGTACATTGAAAACACTAACCAAAAATCATCTGGCATAGTGCAGCTTATGTGAGATAAAGTAGACTTTAAGGCCGTGAATATTTTTAAATAGAGACATTTAAAAAAAATTTTAAAGGTATAATTTAATAGGAATATTAGATCCCAAAGTTATATGTACCTAATAACACAACTTCAAAATCTAGAAACCTAATGCTGAAAATTGACTAAAAATGAAAGACATAGAAACATTAAAACCATTCTCTTAATAAAACTTAAAATGAGCAAGCAAAAAATCAGTAACAATATAGAAAATATGAAAAACACAATGAACAAAATGGACCTCACTTTTCAAGTTTCCATGGAATGCTTAAAAAATTGTTTACCTTATGAGCCGAAAAGCAATTCTAAATTCATTTTAAGTGATTTAATATATTCTCTAACCAGAACAGGATCAGGCAAGAAATAGCATAACTAAAAATTTCCCAGATGTTTACAAATTAAGCAATACATTTCTAAATAAATGAGAAGAGAAAAAATTACAAAGGAAGAAAGAATATATCTTTAACTAAATGGCAATGAAAATACAACGTATCAAAGCTTCTGATGTACAGCTGAAATAGTGCTTTAGAGGAAAATTTAAAGGTATACATACATATATTAGAAAAGTAGTATTGTTGAAAATCAAGGAGCTAGATATCCATTCCAACAGCTATTTAAAAAAGCAACTGTAAATCATACCAAAAAGGTAGGAAAGAATTTAAAAAATGGGAAAATGTAACAGAGAAATCAAACAACCAAAAGTTAATTCATTAAAAAGGCATGTAAGACGGATAAAATCTTAGCAAGATTGATAGTGCAAAAAAGAGCGGGCATACACTAGCCACACGAGACATAAAAATTCAGACATCACATAGGTGTCACTCTCCACGACCTGGATTGAGCAGCAGTTTCTTAAATATGACACCATAAGCAGCAGAAGAAACACTGATACTTGGACTTCACCAAAATTAAAAACTTTGTGCATCAAATGACACTATAAGAATATAAAACAATAACACTCAAAATGTGAGACATGTCTGACAAGGTTCTGTGCTCAGAGTATACAAAGGACTCATAACAGGCAACAAAATAAAAAACAACCTCATAGGCTGAGGATGTGTAGGCATTTCTCCAAAGCAGAGATACAAATGGCCAAGAAACACATGAAAGATCCTCAAAACCCTTAAGTAGAGAAGAACAAATGGAAGCCACAGGGGCATACCCTTTCCCACCCAATAGGAAGGCTATAATTTAAAAAAAAAAAAAAACTTTAAACAACATAATGTATCAGGGGCTCACACGGATGTGCAGACGTCACAACCCTCATGCGCTGCTGGTGGGCGTGCGTAATCAGGCGCCCCCTGTGCGAATCAGTCTGGCAGTTCCTCGGAAAGTTAAATACAGAGTCACCGTACGATTCAGGAATTCCACTCCCAGACATATACCCAAGAAAAATAAGAAAATGAGAGCGTCCACACAAACCTCCACAGCAGCACAGCACATAACCAAAAAGTGGAAGCAGCTCCAATGGCCATCAGTTGATGAAAAGATAAACAAATTACGGCGGATGCACACAGTGGGATAGTATCAGTTATGAAGAAGACAAAGCACTGCTATATGAAACGGATGAACCCTGAAATGTTATGCCAAGTGCAAGAAGCCAGACATCAAAGCTGACATATCGTATGATCTATCGATACGCAACTTCCAGAACGGGCGAGTCCTCACAGACAGAAAGAGGAGTGTTTGCACTGCTGGTGGAAGCGTAAGTCGGCACAAGCACTTTGTAAAGTCCTGCGGCCGGACTGACTGAAGCAGCAGGCGTGCCCCGCAGGCCGTCCGCTCCTCCCCAGGCGCCTGGCCGGTACAAACGTGAGCGCTGGCGCACCGCTGACCGGCACGCTCCCGGCTTGAACGGCAGCATAACTTGTAATATCCAAACACTGAAAAGTTCATCAACAGTAGAATAAATTGCACCACATTCAAATATTGCAGTATTTCCTAGAGGTGACAGAAGCGAGTCCCGGCTACGTACCACGTGTGGGTGAAACTCATAGACATCGATTTTGAGTGTAAGACAGACATGTAAGAATATGTACTGCAAAATTTCATCCTGATAATTTTAAAACAGGAAAACTATGGTGATAGAAATGAGGAGAATGAATGCCTTCAGTGGAGAGAGATAATGACCAGAAGGAGCAGAGGGAAGCCTTCGAGGGAACATTTTACATGTTGACCTGGGCTGAGTAACCTGGGCGTGGTCACTCTGTAAAAAATAAAAATAAATAAACAAATAAATCCACCGGGCTGTATTTCCAAAGTCTGTGTGATTTACCCTATGCGTGTTATTTTTTTTATTTTTGTTTATTTATTTTTGAGAGAGAGAACACAAATGGGAGAGAGGCAGACAGAGAGGGAGACCCAGAATCGGAATCAGGTGCCAGTCTCTGAGCCGTCAGCACAGAGCCCAGCCTGAGGCTTGAACCCGCAAACCAGAAGAGCCTGACCTGAGCCAAGGTCAGACACTTAACGGACTGAGCCACCCAGGCGCCCCTGTTGTTTTTTACTTTTTAAAAAAGCTTTAACATGTAAGTATTTTGGGAAAAGGAACCTGATTCTCCCTGGGGAAAAGAAATACCTCCTTCAAAAATAGCCCTCTTCCATCCAACAGATGAAACCCCAAAGGCACACGAGCTGCTTATTTTTTAGCTAATCTCTTTACTTCTGTGCTTATTTGACTTTTTCATGACAAAATGTTTTTTAAAAGTTGCATCAATTGTTTTAAGAGTAAAAACAAATTCTAATAATTAAAATGCACAAGTTCCCAGGGATTAGTATCTGCGATATCAACCTTTAATATCTTCATTTGAAACTTCAGGGAGGTAAATAAATACAAAAACGTGCTGAAGCCGAGTCCCCTTGGGTGCCGTCCGTGCTCCCCAAGGGGTCAGCGTGCCGGGAGAGGCGCCGCTGGGGACGCAGGACCGCCTCTTCCCGCCCGGCCTCTCCCAGCACTGCTGCCGAGTGTAGACACAATAGCAGGAGACTCGGGAATGGAGGGACGCGGCCCAGGAAGGCACCACGAACCATCAGCGCAGCTGGGCAGATCCCCGGGCTCCTGAGGCCGATTTCCAGGGCCGCCTAGAGTCAGCCAAGTCCTGGGAATAAAGATTTGCCTTGGAAGGGATCACTGAGCACTTTGTCCGATGCCTTTTCTGCCCCTGCGAATTTCCGATGGCTTGACAATGAAGAAAGAGCAGACGTGTGTGTTCATTCATCAGGCTCAGGTGAAGGCCATTACCGTTTTATTCAGCGGAGAGGAAAATCATCCCAAAGCTGAAATTTGAAAAATGTACGAATGTAACTAGACAGGACAAAATGATGACGCGCCAGCCCCTGACCTCCACGCGTTGGTGGTTTTCCTGTCGATGACAGGCAGCAAGTGGGTGGACCGTGCAGGACAAAGGAATGACACACACCTAGCAGGGCCCCCCCAGCCCCTCCCAGCAGGAAGGGCGGGGCGGTCCCGGCGCTAAGGTGGCAGGAATGGAGCCCTGAGGCACGAGTGGCTGGCTTCGCACTCCTTGTCTGAAAGAGGACACGGGCACTCCAGTCACTGATTGCGTCTACTTGAAATCATGATGGCCGGCCATCTGGCTCAATGTGTCCCGCTCTGATTGCTAGAAGCTGTCAGAGAGGGCCATCCTGCAGAGACGCCGTCCCTCCCGGTAATTACGGGGTGCGTCACACTGTCACCAGTGCCACTCACAGCGTGCTAGGCATGGCCCTCATTTTGAATAATTTGCTTCACTGTTTTGTTCAAGAATTTTATTTCTTTTCATAGCTCCAGATCAGAAGAGACGACAGTGTGCCTGCGAACCTGCAGATGCAATGAAATAAGACCTGGTCCACGGTCTCCTCTGCCATTTGACTTGAAGCTGGACCCAAGTGCTTGAAGGTGAAATGTGATTTGTTATTGATGCCTGTCAAAACTGACATTTTTTTTTGAGAAATTCTGTTGATTTTGTAGACGGTAGCTTTGACTTAGACAATGCTGCGAGAGTACCAGACCTCATTAACACATTTTCCAGACAGTCGGTTAACATGGCATTCACTACGCCCTACTATGTGCCGGAGATGGTGGCTCAGGGGGTGCTCCTGGTGGTCCTGGGGGCTCGGGGTGCAGCAGAAGGGGACCATGTGTGCACATAGAGCGGTTCACTGTGTCTGCTGTCTCAAAGGGACTGAGAAGGGACGGTTCTCCAAATTCTGTTTCTACTTCCTTGCAAATTAGTTCAGTCGTTTACCAAGTTCCAGTGGGAAGGCTGGTTTCAAGGACAAACTATCGCTCTGTTTTTACAGAGGAAATCACTGCTGAGGCATGAAACGTGAGTCTCTGAGCTGCACAGTCTGAATCTTTTGGGTTTTTTGTGAGCCGCCTCTGACGTAAGTAACATTCTGACTATTGTGATCTCAAGCGTAACAGGACAGACTCGCAGAACCGAGTGATACTCAGTATCTCAGTTAATCCCGTCACCGGGCGTAGGACTTGGTGGCCACCGGATGCCTCCCCACCAAACCACCACACATGTAACACACGCACACACCTCTCCCCGACCTCAGGGCACTCCCACCGTAACACTGGGAGCCCAGCACAGGCTCAACCCTAGGAGTAGACATTTTCAAATTAAAATGGAACTGTAAATGGGGCGCCTGGGGGCTCAGTCGGTGGAGCCTCTGACTTCGGCTCAGGTCATGATCTCACAGTTTATAGGTTTGAGCCCCACGTCAGGCTCTGTGCTGTCAGCACAGAGCCTAGACCCTGCTTTGTACTCTGTGTCTCCCTCTCTTTCTGCCGTTCCCCTGCTTGCTTGCACGTGCACTCTCTCTCTCTCTCTGTCTCTCCCTCAAAAATAAATAAACCTTAAAAAATAAAAATAGTGGCTCAGTTAGTTAAGCGTCCGACTTCGGTTCAGGTCATAATCTCATGGTTGGTGGGTTCAAGCCCCACGTCGGGCTCTGTGCTGAATGCTTGCTCAGAGCCTGGAGCCTGCTTCAGATTCTGTGTCTCCTTCTTTCTCTGACTCTACCCACTCACGCTCTGTCTCACTCTAACTCTAAAAAAAATAAATAAATAAATGTAAAAAAAATTTTTAATAAAAATAAAAAATAAAAGAACTGTAAAAATGCATCAATTTATGTTGGCAAAAGCTTGGCAGTATTTGTGGACTTGCAAACAGAAGGTGCTAAATGAAGGGCACACACGCGCTCTCCTGTCTGGCCGAGCGCATCGTTCTGGGCGGCCAGCCGAGGCTCTGGGTTCGGGTGACTCACCCAGAGCTCACTGGCTCTCACCTGTGCTCAGTGGTTAATCCAAACAGGGCTGGGACGACGGCCCCTCTAACAAGCACAGCTGAAGTCTCAGATGTCCTGGAATACATAGACAACTTAAGAACAGGGGAGGGGGTGATGGGCATGGAGGGGGCACTCGTGGGGAAGAGCACTGGGTGTTATATGGAAGCCAACTTGACAATAAATATGAAAAAAAGAATGAGGTATTCAAGGGCTTGGAGACGAAGATGTGTCATGAGCGAGGAGGTCCCTGCCTCGCACACACTGCTTTTCTCCTCTTGCGGAAGAGGCATTGGCAGTGGTTAATGTTGCAACTTCATCCCGAGTTGAAGATATCACAGGGCATTGACTCTGCATTAGGAGACGAGGCTCCGCCGGATCAGGCACACAGTGCTGATGTCACAACGGGTGAGGACGGGGGTGCGTGTGGTCGTGAAGTGGCCGGCAGAGGAGAAGGGCCCCTGCACACCCAGACGGGTGAGCGTTCACGGACGCTCGCTGTGCCTCCTTTGTTTCTGGCTTTTCAATATCCCGTCCTCCCTTCGTGCAGGCAATACTTCTATATCTAATGAATTATGTCCAATTAATATACATTAGTTATGCAATTGTATAACCACACACAACTGTAGAATTGTATACTAATTACATACACTAGAACCGGGCACTGACATCCAGCTGCAACCGGCCCCTCCCAGGGAGCCGGAGCTGCGGCCGTGAGCTTGGCTCACAGACTGGATGTCCCTGCATGGCCCTCTGAACCCGAGACGAGGGGTATTTGGGATTTCTTCCACACAGTCCACCTGGTGCAGCCACATGACCCGATGACGCCCCTTGAGGTTGATTTTTATTGCTTCAAATCAAGAAACTTTGTGTAACAGACATTTGAAGAGTCGATCACATCACTACTTGCTGAGTATCCTTGAGCCTCAGGTTTCCTGGCTGTACCATAACAAACAATGAATTTACATCTCAAGGTGTCTGCTCTCTCTAAAATTACATCAGCCCATGGTTCCAAGCAGACACACGACACTAGAAACGTTTCAAAGGCGTCATTTGAAGGAAAAGCACACAACAGTGACTTATGACAGAACCACCCTGCTGCTCTTCAGTTGTGGACTCAGCACAAACGCCGTCAACACCACCAGATTCTACAGGACCCGCCACAAGTCAGGAGATGCTCTTGACTACTGGCTCATCAAGGGGGGACGGGGGACGACGCTGTCACAGACACAAGGCTGTTTTTAAAAACACAGAAGTGATAAAGGCAATAGTAATCCCTTGCAATTGCACAATGATTTTAGTCTTCGGAACCACTTCCGCCTAGCCGTTATGTCACTGGATCTCCACCAGCACCCTGCGAATTGTCACCCAACCTCGGAGCCAAGAAATCAGAACTCCAAGGGGTTTGGTTCCGCTGATGAGGAACCAGCAGACCTGGGCCGGGACCTAAATCTTCGGGGTCCAAGTGCCGCTCTCCTTCGACAAAAGCTACCCTTCGGTGGTGGGTCCTCTGCGCAGGACCCCAGGGGCCTACCCTCCCTCTGGGGGGGAAGGGGGGGTGGCCGAGGCACGGCACCCACCCCCGCGCTCTGTGCCCGTTCTGCCCCCACAGACTCAGGCCTCTGGCCTTCCTTTCAAAATAGGGTCCAGGCTTCTCCCCATAATGCTTGCTACAATCTACCTGAATCACAAAAGGAACCAAAACTAATATTTCCTTTTTGGTTTAATACAATCCATTTTATCCATTTTTAAAGAGAGATTATTTTGTAGAAATGGCATGTAAATCCACAAAATAAACAAAGTCGCCTTCCTTTGGACTCTAGACAAATAACCTGAAAATAATCCTGACAAGACTGTGTTTGCAGAGCCGAAAAGCTCTGAGGAGAACAGACAAATACAATGACTCATGGCGTTCATGGATGTGAATTTATGCCTTTCCTTCCCAGGTCAGAGTTAAATGAATTCACCAGTGGAACCCATAATTAGCATGAGTGGTTAATTCTAAGGGCTTCGCTGCACATTCTCGATGGCATTTCGCAGCTCTGAGGGCGGCCATTATGAGGAAGTGCGCTCGCTGGCGAGTGGGCGCCGGAATTCACAGTAAAACGCTGGTCTCTCCATTTCACATACAATTTGGCTTCGGGGAAGAAGGCGCACTCTCCGTGGTAGGACAGTCACTGCAAACCCTTTCCCAGCACAAGAGGCTCTGGGCTTTGTGGAATATCCGCGGTTCGCACCTCTTTCAGGAAATTCGATACATGAATTATCCCCAAATAAAGACATTAAGGACACATTGTTCATGTGATGAGGAATTTCATTATAAAAATATTCCAGTAACAAGTTACATATTTCCAAATGAAGAACAAATCTCTGGTTTCTCTATGTCTATTGTGAAATGCAGGTTTTGTACAAAGGACATGCTTAGATTTTTCAGGAGGTCATGAGTATGATCAAAATATAGATTATACCACGAATATATATTTCTTTACTTTTCCCCTTAACTGTACACAGTCACAAAACCCATTTTGAAGGACTGAATACTTGGCCAACGCAAGTTAGACTTGAATGCATATTTAAAAATTGTTCTGAGTAAGAAATCCAAAGTATTCTCTGACCTGACCCCAAATGCCATCGAAGTCTTGGAGCCAATAATTGGATCAATGTCCAGAGATGAGTCATATTTTTCTGTCCATAAAACATGAGATGGAGCAAATAATTGTTTCGTCCATTTGTCAGGCTGCCCATCTCACGTGGCCATGTGTCACGTACATGGCCGCGTGTCATGAACGGTGCGCGGCCCTGCCTGGTGGACTGCTGTGTCAGGCGCTGGGGAAACAGCCCCACCCGGAGAAGAATTCTGTGATCAGAACTGTGACACGGTTTGGCCAAGTGCTTCAGTGACGAAGACCGCTGTGGCGGCAGCATGATGGACGCGCGGGAAGGAGAAGCCAGGGCACCTCCTGGACGGTGACGACAGCCCACGAGATGAACTCGTAGCAGAGCCTTCACTGAAGTCGCATCGGGGCTTCGGGAGAAGCGGGCGGACTCGTGAGACAGTGACATCTGGACTTAGTAAGGCTCGGGGCTGTATTTGGAAGCACAAGAAGATAATGTTCTGGTTAAGGAGGGCGTGGAGTGAAGGAGGCGGGGGCGGCCGAGGGCACAGTGAGCCGTCCTCGGGAGGAAACGCAGCGAGGGGGCTGGGGGGAAACAAGCCGTGTGCTCGGCCCAGGACGTGCTCAGTTCTGGAGGCCTGGGAACGGGACGGGTGTTGAAGGCCCTCGGTCCAATGCAGTGAGCAGCCTCACCTCACGTTTGACAAAACCGAAAGTCAAAGACTAGGGTCACTTGCCCGATTCACAAACATAATTATGAGATTAAGGGAAGAATCGAGTTGAGTGACCTGAATTCCCTCCGTTCCTCTTTAGGAGAAAGAAGGAGCCGGAGCCACCTGTGTCTCTGACGTGGCGACACCGTCTCTCAAAACCACACGGTCCTCTTCCAATGGACCCAACATTAAAAAAAAATAGGTCATTCTCCAAAAGGAAAACGTCTCTGTGTCTTGAGAGGTTAGAACACTTGGCACCATACTTGTCTCGTGGCAGCAGCATGCAGGGGCACGTGGCAGGCTTGGACACCAGTGTCACCTCCAGAAAATCCACTAAGTCACGTCCCTGTGGCGGCCAACCGCTGGCTTACTCCTCCGTGTTTTTCTCTCTTGCTTTGTGTCTTCCCATGGAGACGTCATCTACAGTAGATTGTGGTTCTGGGAATCCACACAGGGGAGACCCTCAACACTACAGTGACTCTAAAGGAACTTTAAACGCCATCAGTACCCATTTTTTGAAGGAAAGGGAAAAGTGTGTACAAATGTGCTGTGATGTGGATGTGAATGATGGCCGGCCCCTCGCGGCTGAAAATGGCCCGCGATGCGCCGTGTGGGCCGGCTCCTGTTCTGCCAACGTGACTGGCCCACGGGTGGCCACGCACGTGGTCTAGCGGTGTTCCAAGGGGTGCCTGTGCGGGTGTTTCTGGGAGGGGTGAGTGGATCTGTGGACTGAGGAGGGAAGGTCCGCCTGCACCAGTGTGGTGGTCGCCAGCCAGCGCGCTGAGGGCCTGAGCAGAGCAACAAAAGGAAGAGTGGAGTGGCTTCTTCCCCCCCTCAGACTGCTTGAGCTGAGTTATTAGTCTTTTCTGACGCCTGGGTTGAGATTTACACCATCGGTGCCCCCAGGTCACCAGCTTGCAGACGGCCCATTGTGGGACTTGCGGCCTCTATGATTTCATGAGCCAACTCTTTACAGTAAATCTCGTGTCTAGGTAAATATATATGTTAGACATAAAGGGTTACACAGGTGCATGCATCCTATTGGCTCTGTCTCTCTGGAGAACCCATACTCTCACACCACGTGACACAGACACGGACACATGGGCGGTGCCATTGCTCCGTGGGAGCGGGGCTGCCCAGGGAGCAGGACCACCTCCCCGACAGGCCCAGCCTGGCTCAGAGACCAGTGGTCTTCAGGACATACAGCAGTAACTCTCCCCGAGGAAGGCCATGCCCACCCTCCCTGTGGTCCTGCACGTGGTGAGCCCAGTCTCGACATGCGTGGCCCAGTGGGTCACCTCCTCCGACCCCATAACCTGCCCCACGGCTGCTCGTCCACTCTGAGCGAGTGGTCAAAACCGAAGACCTTTGTGAAACAAGTAGAGTAGAGTGGCTTCTCCCCGCCCTCGGACACGGCCTGGCAGGGAAGGAGCCTGCGTGTGCGGGTGGACTTGACTTTGCCTGCGGCATCCTCCAGCGGAGCCTGCGTGCTGGGCCGCTCTGCACTTCGCAGTGTGCTCCTGCCCAGAAGTGAGGCCCAGCACCCACACAGGCCCCGGAGTCGGGGAGTCGGGGAGGCAGAGCAGGGGACAGGGGGCTGGAATAGGCAAATCTGGCAGGAATGACAAGCCCTACAGCTTTCCAGCCCTGTGGCTCGGGGAAGGTTACTCACCCCTTTGAACCTGAGATTGCAAATCTGAGTCCCTTCATCCTGATAAAAAGCCACAGTCCTGATGCCTGGAACAGCCGCTCCCAAAGGGAGACCGTGAGGTGGCAAGTGTGAGAAGAAAGGAATCATAAGGATCTCGGAAAACCCTAGATCCAGGGCTCACTGCACGACCGCTGCGTCAGCCACACAGTGCCCACCTTCAACTTCCTGCTGTGTTGGAAAAACACCCGTTTCTCTCTCCCACGGCTACTGGGGCATTGCTTGCAGCTGGATTTTCTCACCAGCACAAGATTGTTACGGATTCAGAAATAATCTGCTTAAATCATCTTACATCCTTAACAAGGGTTTCATCAAAGGTTTTTAGTAGTTTTGTTAAAAATAACAAATAAAATTCTACCGTGACCTTCGATGATGCCTGGTGAAAGCCACAGCCTCATCCTCATCAAGTGTGGCTGAGGTTCTCATCTGCTTATGTTAGCTATGTCGCTACTGGCTAAGGGCTGTGTGTGTGTGTGTGTGTGTGTGTGTGTGTGTGTGTGTGTAGGTATAAAGGGCCCACAATGCGCGTGGCCGGGCTTACCGTGGGCACTCTGCACTCCAAGTGATGGCACCCGTGGGACGGAACAGTCGGCGACCTCACTAGTGACCTTCGGAAGTCCCACGGGACATGAGGAGACTGCTGTGTGCGGCTACGTGTGAGAACCGGCACCCAGCGAAGATGTCTCATCACTCACGTACTGAGTGGGTCTCTTGGTTCATAGGTGTACTTGCCCCTGAGGCTCAGTCACAAGCAGTAAACTTCCTTCAAATTACAAGTAAAATACAAACCAGAAAAACGACTCCCCTGAACAGAAAACTACTGCGGCCCAATCGCCGGAAAGCTCCTAAGAGACTGTCGGTTTGTACCGTCGCCCCTGCCGCACCCACTAACGTGATGTTACACACCCTCACGGTCCTGAGAGGTGAGGAGCCCCAACGATACCACAGCGACAGCGTCGCCACCGCGAGGGCTGGAGGACACGGAGGCGCTCAGCCAGGACCGCGGCGCTGCCGGTTCTCCTGTGGTTTGCAGCCAGAAGTTGCTAACATCAAAAATGAGAACGTAGAGTTAAAAATACAATAATTCCACCCCTTATTGAATGTTTCATAATATTTTTCTTAGCCTTAGAATAATATTTTAGGGTATTAAGCAATGTGTTTGGCTCTCATTTCTGTTCTCATCTATGTTACTTGATTGTTTTTATAATGTGTATTATTATTGATATAAAAACAGTAAAGTCATTAACATTTTTAAATAGGAAATTTCCACTTCTGTTTTGGTCTGGGTTCTCCAGAGAGACGCAACCACAGGAGGTACAAATAGAAAGAGAGTTGCCGTAAGGAAGGGCCCCGCATGATTACAGAGGCCGAGGCACCCTCCACCCGCGGGGGACCCCTAGGGCCGGCGGTGAGGCTCCGGTCTGAGCCGAGCCCTGAGGCAGGAGGGGCCAATGTCCCAATCCGCTCAGTCAGCAGAGAGGACCAACTGTCCCCTCCCCGCTCTCATTCTCTTCAGACCCTCAGCAGATTGGACGAGGCCCACCCACGTCAGAGGGCCACCTGCTTTGCTCGGTCCGCAGATTCCATCGCTGATCTCATCCAGAAACGTCCTTGCAGACACGCCCAGAGGCGTATGGACCGCATACCGGGGGCCCAGGCAGACCGACACAGAATCAGCTACCTCCCCTCCAGGAACAACAATCACTCCACCACGTGTCACATTCAGTCACAGTGAGGACGTGGTCAGACCCAGGAGGAGCGTCAGGAGGGCTCCCCCACACGCCCCGCTCCTCAGGAAATGCTAAGCACCCCGAACTTCCAGAACGAGACCCTGCCCCGCCCATCACCTTCCTCCTCGCAGTTTTCTTGCCGTTATCTGGAGCCTCTCTGAGGAGCCTGCAGCAGGGCCAGCGAGAGAACCACATCCTGCCACCCGTCCCGCCTGGCCTGGTGGCCGCACTCACCCCGCCCTGGAGGGAACAGAACTAACGACCTAATTAGACTCTCATAACGTCTCCTGCAGACCGGCGTGGAGGTCTCTGGACGGGCCCCCTCCCCTCCAGTGTCCCCCGCTCTGCTGTGGGGACCAGAGGGCCCGCCCGACCCCAGGGCCCGCTGTCTGCCCTGCCGTGGGGACCAGAGGGCCTGCCCGACCCCAGAGCCCGCTGTCTGCCCTGCCGCTGCCCGCTGGGCCCCCCACCCCCAGCAAACACGAGTCCCAAAGCCACAGCGCCCCGGGCTCCGTGTGCTGGCCTCCCTCCACCTCCCTCGCCCACCCTTCTCCAGCCCCGGCCACACAGCTGCCACCCACGCGGGCTCTTCCCGCCACCCCCCTCTCGGCCGGCCGCCCCTCGCCTCCATGCTTCCCTCGCTGAAACTGCTCTCGCGCCTCAGAGCCCAGCTCACTGGCTCCCCCTCTCGGGTCCCCAGGGTCCCAGCAGAACGACGCACTCTTCGCTCACTAGCCGACCTCGTCCCCAGACCCCGCTCTGGCACCGGCACCGGGGCCGCGCACCTGCGTGACTCCTGAGTGGCCGACCCGGGTTGTGCGTGGGGTCAAGTCCCTGGAATCAGTTCTCGAGGGAAGACCTCCTGTCCCAGAGGAGTAGCGTCTACATAAAGCATCTGGAGATGGGGACCGTGTCCGTCCGTATTCCCATCATTTTAGTCACAGGACTTCACATGCAGGGCTTGCCCGTTCATTTTTAAGGGGAGTCTAAGTGAGGATGTTCCTGCCGCGGCACCTCAGCGCCCGCGGACCAGCCGGCCGGAGGCGGCCTGCGTCAGCGTAACGGCCTGCGGATCCCGAGAACCCCTTAAGGAAGCAACGTCTGCCAAACCAGAGCACGAGGTGCCGCCTTCCTAACACAGGGCTGACAGCGCCCCCTGACCCGGGGGCACAGGCACGGCTGGGTGAGACACTGGGTGCCGCACTTGCACAGGCCGCCTGACGACGGGCACCCACCAGCTCTCCTGCGCTGGGGAGACCCGCCCCGCACGCGCTGGGGCGCTGCCTCCTCACGGCCCCTTCCGCTCGGCAGCGCGGAGCCGGCCCGGCTCTAATTGCAGCCGCATCAATCACAGGGACTCCCAGCCGCAGCACGGCCTCCGCTGGCTGGAGTTAATTAGAACGCTGACATTTCCCAGACTGTCAGCTAAATGAATGCTCAGGAAGATGTGCATATACATCCAATGGGTAAATACAGGCTGTCAGACTCCTTCACGGAAAATAAAATAAAGGAAAAAAACCCAGCTTTTCTGGTTCTGTCACCCCAGACTACCACTAGTGACTCATAACCCCCCGACAGGCAGGCACGGGCCCTGGGGTGTCCTAAGAAGCACCCAGAATTCCCTCCGAAACGGGGTCGAGAGGCAGACCCATCTTTATCATATTAAACCTTGCTTTCAGACAATCATACTCTTGGCGATCCAATAAAAATGTGTTACCGCTTTCATTAACATGCACACTTTAAATACAACAACCGTAATACATCAATGATCAGGTTACAAGAGGAATATCCTTTCCTTTCCGGGAGAATCGCGTCAGGACGAGCCGCGGGACGGGGTGGCAGGACCACACAGGAGACCCTCCGCGGAGACACAGAAACGTCTCACATCGGAGCTACTGTCTGCGCGTCAGACACGAGGACCTGACTCCGGACTTCTAATTTTTCAACCTCTCATTGCACAGCGCTTGAAAGGGAAATTTTCATAACAAATGAGAACCTGTTAATGAAAGAAACAAATGCTTTATACCGTAGAAGAAAAAAACGAAAACCTATTTAAGTTTACAAAGTCACTAAAAGGGCGTAGATACCCTGACATGCTTTTGCTACAACTAAGAATCATCAAAAGCGACCATCAAGACACGTGAACAATCACAGCAAAGTGTGTCCGTGGTTAGGAGGCACAACAGTGCGGTGCCCGGCCACCGTGCGTGCGGCCCCCGCGCCTGGACGGGGCTGCGGCGCCGCGGGGCTGGCTGGCGCCCCGGGAGGCCACGAGAGGGGTGCCGTCGGCCCCCTCGGGACCAGGAAGGTGTGATCAGAACGGGGACGGGGTGCGGGAAGGAGGGGAGAGGACACTCTGAACACAGAGAACCCCGTGAGCAAAGGCACCTGGTGCTGGCGGGCGAGTCGGGGGAAGAAACGGCCACGGAGGTGAGCAGGGGTGGGAATGCGGGTTTCGCGGGTGTACGAACACGCCTACAGACAAAATACCACGCTTGCCCTCGAGTCCCTCCTTCTTTCAAGATCAAATTTACGTAAGACGAGAGACACGCCCCCTGCCAGACGCACGTGTGTTTTCGTTCACCGACGAACCCAGAGGACCGCAGCGCGGAGCGGCACCCACGTCCCTCCTCGGGGTCCGCACCCCCAGCCTGCGCGTGGCCATCAGCCCCGCACACAGAGCACCCGGCACACAGAGGCCCCGTTGTCCAGGGACCCCGCTCTCGCAATGCCGCCCGGCGCCGTCCCTCCCCCGACGCCAACCACTGGTTTTCCAAAGAGAGACTGATATTCAAATCAGGGTCAAAGTGTTGAATTAAAGTTAAACAGAATTTGCTGAGAACCTCACGCTTGTACTCACTGGAGGTGACACAGGGGCAGAGGAGCCACGCAGCACCGCTGTGCGTGTGCCTGGGCGCTTCAGAAAACCCCGGTCCCTGTTCAGTGATTGTTAGCGGCACGCCCGCCTTGTGGCGTTCACCACATTTTCAGATTCTAGAACCCCCTGCAGATCCTAGAGTAAGCGCCGGGGCCCGTCCCTCACACCTTCGCGTCCCAGCACCCGGCCAAGCCCTGCCGTCCGAGCGCGGAGTCTGTGAGGAGGCTGCACCGTGTGCCCGACCAAACCAAACGCCGGCGAGGGGCCGGCTGCCCTGTCTCCTCCAGAAATGACGTCTTCCTCCCAGATGGGGAGCGAGGAGGGGGGCTCTCTGGCCTCAACGGCAGCGACGCGTCCCAGTGGTCATTAGTCACGTGCGCCCCTGCAGATGTGGGGGGTCTCTCTTTGCTTGTGACTGGGTCCCTGCCCGCACCCTGACATGAGAGGAGGCGTCCAAGCCGTCAGGGGTATCTGATCGTATCCCCACCCAACGCGGTCTTAATGTGACTTCCGGCTCCTCTAAAAGATGAGACAAAACAATTGAACAAGAACTCATGTAACGGTGACTCATCATCTGATGCTCCCGAGTGGGTGACTCGGAATGCCTTCCGGCTGCCCAAGACCACCTGTTTCTGCAGTGGCAAGTCGGTCCGGTGCTCACCTGGACGAGCCTAATTCCAGCGGCAGAGTGTCCCCCCTGCACCAGACGCCACGCCCCCTCACCGTGCTCACAACCTTCCCTCCGGACTCCAAACACATCCACTGCGCAGACCCTTCTGTGATAAAACAAGAGAGAGAGGAGGACACCCCTTCACCAGCATTGTGTGCAAGAATGGGAAAGAACCTGGAGAGACATCTGTCTGTCAGCCAGTGTAGACACTTTGACCTCTGCCAGCGGCTGCCGATGTGAACTCTGCGGTCTGACCCACTTTGGGTCATTCCTCTAGAAACCCAGCTATTGAAGTCCAGTTCCCAGCAGAACGCCCCAGTTTTTGCCCATCTTCCAACCACCGTGAGGAGAATCAACTCCACGGACGGCAGCAAGAATCGGAGTGACAGAGAGGTACAGTGTCCATTGTGTAGGTCAACTCACCGCATTGGGAAACCATTCCTGTTCTTAGTCTTGATCTTACTGCTCAGGGTGAGCCGGTTTCTCCTGGCCTCAATCTGCGGGCCAACACCGTTGTATCCGATTAAGGACAGGATTTGCTTTTCCATCAGAGATGAAAGGGCAAGTCCCCGCACCGCATGCCTGAAGGTGCTCTGTTCCCAATTTCCCGAGGCTCGTTCAGCTGAGCCCATCATTCAACCACCTCTGGGCAGAAAGAAGTCTTCTGGTCCTCTGTGAAATTTAAAGGGCGAGAACATAAATTTATATAATCTTCTCCCTCCTGTGATCTCACCTCCAAAAAGTTAAAGAAATAAAGACGAGTAAATCCCCAGAGGCCAATGGGAAAGGGGAGGAGTAGCGGACAAGCAATTTCAAGTGATGCATGGGCGGCAGGAGGCAGGAGGAGAAGGGCTGGGCACGGGGACAGCCTCGTAGAGGACGAACCACTGAGAAGAGACCTGCTCTCCCAACAGGAGAGGCTCAATCTTCAAAAGGGACACTCACACGCCAGAGCGAGGTGACAGCCAGCGGCTGGTGGGACATCCAAACCCCACACCTGACCCATCTCAGGGGGCACCTGGACGCTGACCACTGACCACGAGCCTAGACCCTCCTTTCCTGAAGACTTTGGCAGAGCGTGGTATAAAGTAGGCGTGGTGAGTGCAAGGGGGGTGCAGGGTGAGGGGACACTGCAGGATTGAGGATCTCAGAAGGAAGAGCCAGATTCCGGACCTGCCTCACCTTACCCCCAGGGAGAGGACCTCACGTTCCCCTCAGGAAAAGATTAACAGGCTCAGAAGAGAAGAAACTCTCTATCTGTGGATACTGAGCTGTCTCCTTCTGGAATCACCAGCCAGGAACACCCAGTCTCTCGGGATGTGACCTCCCCCACGTGCACACAGAACCCCCAGAATGGGAGTTGGTAGGTGGGTAGGTAGACAGATGGACAGATATGTACATGAAGGACACACAGATGATGGTTGGATACGAGAAGGTACGGCATGCCTGATTCGAAGAACATCAGCACAAAAGAGAAAAAATAAAAAACACGAGGAAGGAAAAGGAACGTAGAGAACAGAAGAGAACCTCCAAAGCGCCTTAATGAAGGTCTTCAGTCTTATAGCTCAGTATTTCATGCAGAAAACAAGGCTCGGGACACTCAAGAACAGGAAAGAATCTGAGTTAAAAACTGAGAGCAAAATATTAACATGTAATAAATGGTTGAGAGATAAAATTGAAGAAATCTCTCAGGAAGTAGGACAAAAAGACAAAAAACAATGGAATTGTGTGAGAGCGTATGAGAGACTAAACACTGATGCAGGAGGTCTAACACCTGACCGACCAGAAGACCCCAGAAAACAGGGACAGGAGGCGGGGGGAGTTGTCACAGGAAAAGTAATTCAAGGAAAGTTCCCATATTTAAAAAACATAAATCTTGGGGCGCCTGGGTGACTCGGTTGGTCGAGCCTCTGACTTTGGCTCAGGTCACGATCTCACATTTGTGAGTTCGAGCCCCGTGTTGGGCTCTGTGCTGACAGCTCAGAGCCTGGAGCTGCTTCAGATTCTGTGTCTCCCTCGATCTCTGCCCCTCCCCCTCTTGTGCTCTGTCGCTCTCTGTCTCAAAAATAAATAAAACATTTAAGAAAAACTTAAAAAAAGATAAATCTTGAGATAGAATGGGCTGGCTGAATTCTCAGCAAAAGGTTTGGAAAGGAGTCTACAATGGAACTGATTAGTTAAATTAATTAACTAAAAACTAGTATCAGAACATCAGAGGCAAAGACAGCAGTTTTAAGGATTCCAGAGAAAACAGGGAAGGTGGCGGGAACACCGTTATCACACCCAGAAGAATGAGCATCAGAGAAGATGGGATTTTTAACAACAAATCCGGATTAGACATTGAAAATGAGATCATGCTTCTTCGGAGCAGACGCCTCTTGAAAAACTCTCAAGGAATCCCCTCCTGACCCAGGCCGCCAAGCCGGGTGCGAGCAGCACAGACGGCCCAAGGTGCGGAGGAAGCACAGAGGCCGACGGAAGCCGCCGGAAAGTGCGATCCGGTCAAACAAGGGAACAAATCCAGAAAGAGCCCCAGGAAACAGCCAGGAAATAGAGGGAGCCTGGGAGAGCGGAGAAGAGAAGGTGGAGAACGTGCCGGAAACGGCACCAAAGACAGAGGCTCCCAGCGATCAGAGCAGGTGGCAGAGGGAGGGGAAGCCCGGGGGTCATGGGCGGGTCACGGGCGGGCTCGTCTGGAAAGGAGGAAGGGGCATTTGTTCAGAACGCTAAACGAGCGAGACGACACCGTCAGGATTCTGTCTCTCTCTCTCCGCTAAACGAGCGAGATGACACCGTCAGGATTCTGTCTCCCTCTCTCCCTGCCCCTCCCCCACTCGTGCTCTGTCTCTTCTGGTCTCTCAAAAATAAATAATCGCTGAAGGAAAAATTGTCTTAATAAATAAATAAATAAATGAACACTTGGTGGAAAAAGCGAGAAGCAGAGAGGGTTGGGAGGCCCCGGGTGCGCGTCCGCCGCCCTGCGTGGGCACCACATCCGGGCCTGAAGCCTGCGCTACGTCTGTTCGCGCCTCCCCAGGGGCCGTGCTGTTGAGGTCACAGCGATCCCATAGGCAGATCTGTTTTCTTATTTACGGAGAAGGCACCGAGTCCGGGATGCAGGAGTGGCGCGCCCAGGGCCAGGTGAGCCCTAGACATTTATCCGTGGCCTGCGGACCCACCGCTGCGCTCCTGAGGCTCCAGCACTGTAACCACGGGCCGCGTCCCCCGCAACGGGGAGCTTCACGCTTCCTCTCGGAAGTGCCCGCTCCGTGAGAGCCCGAGCAGACTGCGGCCGGTGGAGGGCACGCGTCTCCCCTGCACCGACACCCTCCCTCCTCCTCCCCTGCCTCTCCAGCATTTCAGGGGTTAACAAGCTAGAGGGACATCCTGTGCCCCAAAGCAGCGAAGCCCTCGCTCCCTTGGACGGGGAGTGAGGGCACATTCACTTCCAGGTCGAGGCCGTTTTGTGCCCAGGAGACCCTGCCTCGGCTTCACTGCTCAGAAGGCATTGTTCTCGATCTGATAAAAAAAAAAAAAAGCAAACACAGACTGGCGCTCGGCGTCAGCGGGACTCGGCGTCCTCTGTGGGGACACGTGGCCTAATAAAAGCCACAGCAAGCCATTAACGGCCGCCAGGGTCTTCAGGAATCTTTCGCAGCTCGCGCACACTCGAGGGACTGCGCTGGAAGTCACCGGTCATTCCGCGGGGATTAATGAGTGATTTCTGTCAGAGCGCAAGGTGCGCTCTTGGAGAGAAGGAATGACAGAAGGAACCCGATTCCCAATGGATTTGACTTAACAAGCCTTTTCTTTCTTCCTATTGAGAAGGAATTTGGGGATATCGTCACCTGCCAAGAACGGTCTGATTTATTTTCTCCCAAAATATGGAAAGCCAACCAAGGACCCTGCAGCACCAGACTGGCTACCCGGGCTCCGGTGGCGGAGCACAGAGGGCCCGGCGCCCCGGGCATGGGGTCCTGGGGGGCCGCTCGGAAGCAGCCTCGTCCGGGTCTGCTAGCCGATCAGCACCAGCAACGCCGGGAACCAGGGTTCCTGAGGGCCCGTCTAACAGAGCATTCCGCGTTGTTTCACTGTCTTTGCTTAAAGGTCTCCGAGCGGGCATCGCACTAACGGGTGCACGGGCGCAGGAGGGCGGGTTCTGAGGGGCTGACTGTGGGCACCAGGATCGCGGCCCGGCAGGAACCGAAACGTAGCTTCCACCACGTAAAATCGTCCACGGCAGAGGGAGCCTGTGGCGCGGTCATGGTTAAGGGCGCTGTTACTCAGAACCATCACCTTCAATTTTTTTCTCCACTCTTGCCAACGCCCATTTATTTGCCAGAGAAATAAAGTAGAATGAACCAAAATCAATAGTTTAATTTTATTTTGTCAAATGGCATGCTGGACCCGATCCCAAAGGGGCCCGACTAGGACTTGCGTTCACATGGCAAGAAAACGTGAAACTCCGGCTGAAGAGCCACTTTCTGTCGGAACGGTAATTTTTAATACAAATATTTACCGGCAGACACACCCGTGAACGTGGGGAAGTGGAATTCGTAAGGGCTGAGGGTGGAATCCAACCTGAAGGAAACAAGGCAGGAGGTCTAAGCGGGTGACTCAGGAAAGCGGAGAAGCAGCTGACCTTCCTGGTCCTACCGAAGCAGGTCAACCGCTCCAGACGCTGAGAAGGAGAAAGGCACACGTTTATCATCGGCGGACCCCATTTTTGTAAAGGTTGAGGGCCGCTGGTCCAGGTGAGGGTCAGGCAGATGAGCAGGGTCCGGCTTGCAGAGGATGGCCTGGGAGTGACCCCACGGCCCCCATCACCCCTGGAACTGCACACACCCTGCGGTCTGGTGGCCTCGCCACGGGGTCCCTGTTCCCCTGCCGCCGTGTGAACAGTGCCCAGGCGGGGTCCGTCTTCCCCGGCGCCCCACGAGCAGTACCCGTGTACGGGGAAGCATGTATGTGTGTCTACACCCCACACCGGAAATCGCGTGTGGGACAAGCACACACACAACCCCACCGCCGTGAGCGCTGAGCAGGGCATCAGATCCGCACCATATTCGAGAGTGCATTTCTGTTCAAACCCCAAACAGCTCAGAAACTGGACGCTGAACAAGTGTGGCGTGGCGGGGGCAGAGGCTCAGCGGGACCCTGCAGGAGGCAGGCTCTGTCTGTCACCGAGTCCCGGCCTCCCCAGCAAAATCGTCTCCCCTTCCCAGACCTCCATGGCGGTGTGCAAGAAGCTGGAGCCGCAAGGACCCCAGACCCCCCGAACAGCGCCGGCGGCCAGCACCCAGCACACCTGGCTTTCCGTCTGCCTTACCAGCAGTATAAACATCCCTGGAAATGCAGGCGCCCTGCCTCCCAGCTCAGTGGTCACAAGCAGATCCCAGCCCACTCCTGAGCAGGTCAGCAGCAAGGGGACCGGCGTGGCCCTGGCCTGGGCCGGGAGGGCAGGATCCCAGTCACCACGGGACAGGCAGCCGCCGTGCCTGCGCATTCACCAGGAAGGACAGCCAGCGGCTCCTACGGCTCAGAGGGTGCCCCCCTCAGTTCATCTGCTGAAGCCACACCCATCAGTACCTCGAACTGGGAGCTTATTTGGAGACAGGGTCCTTAGCTAGGACGAAGTCATACGTGCAGTGTGGCTGGGGTCCTTATAAAAGGGGGATTGGACACACAAGGTAAACACAGGAGTGATGAAGCTGGGGGGGGGGGGCCAGGAGCTGGGAGACAGGCCTGGAACAAGCGCTCCAGGGCCTTCTGGGACAGCACGGCCCCCCGCACCCCGACCGGGGCCTTCTGGCCTCCAGACGGGCCGGCAACGCACTTCTGCCGTCTCGCGGCTTCGCGTGCGGCAGGGGCAGGGGCTGTGTAGCGAGCGGATCCGGCAGCGGGACAGCCCCCGGTGATGTGCATGTCCCGCGTACACACGGGTCACGTAAGGGGAAAAGCGGGAACGCGGTATGCTAACAATTTCCCATTTTTCTAAGAAAAGGTAAATGCACGTGTATGTGTGTTTGTGTGACTGTGGTGTTTACAGGGAATCGTCGGTGAGGACGCGGAGTCCTGGGGTCACTGTGCGTCTCCAGAGGACGTGGGGGAGGGGGAACTGAAATCTCCTTCACGCGCCTGCACCGTTTCCACGCGGTGCCGTGAGCACGTGGTACTCTAGGTTTTTAATCTAGCAGACATTTTTTTAGAAAACAGCGTTTTAGTGCAAGACTCTCCTGGCTTCACCCGCCTGAATGCACGTGCGGCCACACGGGCGGGCCCGGGCCCGGGCTCCCCGCACTGCCAGGACCCCGCCCCGCACCCCACGGCCGCCAGGACACACCCTGCACCCCATGGGCCGCCAGGACCCCGCCCCGCACCCCACGGGCCGCCAGGACCCCACCCCGCACCCTACGGCCGCCAGGACTTGCCCCGCACCCCATGGGCCGCCAGGACCCCGCCCCACACCCCACGGGCCCACGCACGCACGGCGTCTGGGTCTCAGCAACCACAACTGCGGCCATTCCACACTTTCCCCATCACGCCTGCGTCCCACACACCATTCCCGGTGACCCTGTGACCCCATCTGCTGAAAAACACCAACGCCGGTCCCCAGGGACCCACATCAGAGGCAGAACCGGGCCCCCTCCCAGCCTGTCCTGACTCGGGCAGCTCACAAAATGCTTTTCTCTGCTCCTCTGGCCAGAAAGCCCCACGGAGCCACTCGTGGGGCGTCTGTCACGTGGACTTCAAAGCGACTCAGCCTCGGTCTGGGGCCCCTGAGAAACAAACCATCCCAGCAAGGCTGGCTAACCAGTCCCAAGTCACACAGGAAAGTCTCAGATGTAAGGACGCCCTCTCCGCCAGGCAGCCCACCAGTCATGGTGTGCTTGGTCCACAAATGACAGTTGTCCACCTTCATTCTGCTTCCCTCCTGATTCAGTCCATCCTGAAAGGAAAGCAACTTCATATCCTGTTTAAGAAAACGCAGAGCCACGGGGCGCCTGGGGGGCTCAGTCGGGTAAGCATTGGACTTCGGCTGAGCTCATGATCTCGTGGTTCGTGGGCTGAAACCCAGTGTCAGGCTCTGTGCTGACAGCTCAGAGCCTGGAGCTGCTTCCGGTCTGTGTCTCCCCCTCTCTCTGCCCCTCCCTCGCTCACACTCTGTCTCAAAAATAAACAAATGTAAAAACAAAAACAAAAACAAAAAAAACCAGAGCCTGACAAATAAGTCTTGCACCCAGTTCTCGGTCTGACGTAGACAAACGTCACAAGCAGGACCTCAGTCAGCGGAACCTCGTGCCCTGTTCCGTTGTGATAATAAAAACAAGAACAACCATCCACAACGCTTCCCGAGCCTCAACTCGCTCATTCTTGCATCACAAATCACAAATGGGTGTGGAATTACACCCATTTTCCAGAGAAGGAAACTCCAGGAGGTTAAGGAACTTTCCCAATTTCATAAAAGAGACGGCTCCGAGCTGGGTCTCCCACACTTGGTCTCACTGTGGGCGCCCCGGACCCACGAGCCTGCCCCGCCCACCGCGAGGAGGAAGACACCGTCGCGGCCACAGAGATGCCCGGTGAGGCGCTGCTCCGTGGGCTTCGCGGCCTCACGTTCCGAACGCACGCGGTTATGATGAATCAGTGCACCCAGTGAACTTTGCTGTCATGCGGTAAAACAAACAAGGTAACTAGCAGCTCTCCAAACGAGCTGGCCCACGGCGGCCTGGAGCGGGGACGTGCCCGCAGGACCCCGGTGACCGAGCCTCGCGGTGACACAGGGTCTCTGAACAAAGCGTGCTTCCATGGCTGGCAGGCCCCCAGAGTGACTTCCCAGAGCCTGGCCGCGCCCCAGGTTCAGACCCCGAGATCTGTCCATCACTTTTCTTAAAACGATATCATAGGGAGTGAAATTTCCTATTCACGCACAAATTCACCAGTAATGTAAGTGCCTCCCTTTTCCCAACAGATTATAGTTGTAGCAACGGCGGTGGGCTAAAGGTGCACAGCGGCGACCGCGGGTCCCAGAGCCCCCACCCAGGACCCTGCAGCTAATCAGAGTCGTCGTGGGGCAAGCGTGTAGGAGGCGGTGTCACCGGGGCAGGGGACGCGCTTGGACCGGACTGTCACGGCACCAGCCCCGCCCTCCTCCAGCCCTGCTGGAATCAGAGAGATGTGGGATCGCTCTGTTTTAAGTTGCTTTTCATTCCTACAAGATGAGAAAATGAAATTCCTTTTGGATTGCAGCAAAGAACCCCCAGTCTATCCCCTCTTCTTAATGTGATCTCAGCTAGCGGAAAATCGAGAGAACAGCCGCTCACGAGGCCCCAGCCTGTGCGCTGAGCACCAGGGATGGCTGGCCGGGCAGAGTTCTCGCGGTCCTGGACCCAAACGGTCATCAGGAGTGTCTGCAAATCCAAGGAAACAGCAGCTGTTTTCCTAAAAATATTAGCAAACACAATTAATAACTAGCACGCATCGCAAAGGCATTTACGGTGTTAAAATCATCCTTGTGATGTGTTTTTTGCAATCCTCTCTGTGAACAATTCTTCAGAGCCTCAGCGACGTGGATGAGTGCAGAAAGTCACGTGGGGGAACGTGGTTTTCTATTTCCTCCCCAAATCGCAGGAGAGAGCAAAAGCACTTTGCACATAAGAGCACTCCGCATTCTGGCAGCGATCTGCAGACAGCCCCTCGAGAAAGGGGGCGGGTGTTTCCTGGACGCGGCCATGCACCCAGCCCCCCCAAAGCGCTTTGCACCACAGAGACCACAGGTGTTCACGGCCACACTGCAGCCCCCGCCCCTGCGTTCCAGTGAGAAGAGCTGGTGTTCAGAGGGCCTTGCTTCCACCTGTCTCAGGAGCAGGAGAAGATTCGAGTCCCCTCAGGAGGCGCATCGGTGGGGAAGGGGGGCGGGACTTCAGGAAGGGAAGGCGTCCATGAGGGGTGCATGAGAGCCGCTGCGCAGGACCCAGCTGGCTTCCTCCAGCGGGACCTCTGGCTCTCAGTGCGGGCACGTGCGTCACAGTCCCCCAGCTGAGGACTCGGGAGCTGGGGAGGGGGCTCCAGGCCCCCAGCATCGTCATCTGCCCCCCAGGTATCCCTGAGGACAAAGACCCCTCAAGAAGACACAGACTCTGGGGCTGGAAACATGGGATGAGCCAGGTCTGAAGGGGCCAGACCCTGACCGCACCCCCTCTAAGCCCACGCCGTAACCCGGTCATGCAGGTAGGAAGAGGGGGTGCAGGTCACAGAGGCCGCTCGGCCCTGAGCCCCGTCCCGCAGGCAGCCTCCTCTTTGTTAAAACCACTGCTGCTGATGGAAGGCACAAATTCATGTTGACAATTTAATGGTGGCAAATGCCAAAATGGTCACCGTTTCCTCCTCAGTGGACAATGATCATCATCCCCTCCCATCCGTCAGAAACCAGAGGTGTTTTCTTCCCAGAAAAAGCTGCTTTTGGTCCCATTTTGAGGCTATGTGGTGGAGGGGGCGCCAGGAGCCTCCGTGGCCCTTGCTCTGTTCTCCCAGACTCCCTGTGGGGTCTCGCTGCGCGCCTGGCAGGCACTGGGCCCAGACCGCCTCGGCCAGCACTGCCCCCCAAGGGCCCCGTGGCGTCTCAGCCACCCACAGAAACCCCGTGAGCAGAGGAGGGCGGGGCCTCAGGACACGGTGGACGCACTGCAAGACCAGGACTCTGAGGTCCCGGCACTGCTACCTCTTGTCCAGCAAGCCCGGCTCTGTGCTGTGTGACATGCTGACAAGACACTTCCCTCTCTGGGCTCCTGTGTTAGGTGGCCTAAGGGAAGCGGGGTTCCAGATAATCAGGTGCTGGTTTTCCCCACCGACTACGGGGATACGGGGAGATGGACTTGGGGTGCATCTGTAAAGGTGAGCCTGGATAGAAACAGGTTAATATGGTCCATCCACAAAATGTGCACGTCCGAGAGACACTTCCTTGTTTTCGAGCAGCTGGGAAATGCATTGGTTTCCATCACCACGTAACAAATAGCACAGCGTGGCAGCCTGTGTGACCGTCTGTTGTCACCTCAGTTTTGTGACCAGGAGTCCAGCCCATCTGAGCTGAGTCCCCTGCTCAGGGTCTTAGCAGGTGGAAGTCAAGGTGTCCGATGGCTGTGTCCTCATCTGAAGGCTCCCGTGGCCGTGGACAGAATCCGTTTCCTTGTGACCATCTGATGAGGTCCCCTTCCCTGGGTGTGCACCAGGCACCACCCTTGGCCCCTAGAGGGGCTCTCGGGCCCTGGCCCCCGGCCCCCGCACAGGCAGCCGACGGGCCAATCACAGAGTCCCGTGCAGGAGTCTCACATGACGTGAGGATGCCGTGGGGCTCCCCATCTTCTCACCGTGTCTTCAGACACGACCTCGGCCGGGAAGTGACTGCCTCACCGTAGTCACAGGCGCCCCCCACGCCTAAAGCGAGGGGACCGCGCACATGCACATGCCTGGGGGCGGCAATCGGGAGCCCTCTTGGAATTCTGTCCCCATGAGCCGCTCATCAGGTTTAGAAAATGTCTTCCTACTTGGTAGTCATTCTTCCAGGGCTCGACTTTCTTCATCTTTATAGGGAAAAAATATATATTTATTGGTTACCTCTCTCGAGTCCTAGTTTGGAGGGTCAAG
This sequence comes from Helogale parvula, assembly GCA_004023845.1. Lineage (NCBI taxonomy): Eukaryota > Metazoa > Chordata > Mammalia > Carnivora > Herpestidae > Helogale > Helogale parvula. The sequence continues at coordinate 540 of PJEM01007769.1, read as the reverse complement.
CTTTCACACGTGTAAGCAACGCTTCAGTGCACGTGAAAGTTGTTATTTGTGCAAACATATGTTTGTTTCTTTAAATAGGAGTATGCTTTCCAAGGGAGATGCTTTCCTTCAGAAGGACACAGGACCCTTTGCTAACCTCCAGCGGGCTCTGGGGACTGATGTCGTGAAAGCCCTTCCTTGTCTGAAAAAAGAAAACAATAGGAATGTTTGGGAATGAGGCAACTTTTAGTCAAGTAGAATTTTTGTTACTATTGCTGTTGTCAAACTTTTAAAAAAATGAGAAAGTGGGGCGCCTGGGAAGCTCGGTCAGTTAAGCATCCAACTTTGGTTCAGGTCATGATCTCACTGTTTATGGGTTCAAGCCCCACCTCGGGCTCTGTGCTGACAGCTCGGAGCTCAGAGCCTACTTCATATTCTGTGTCTCCCTCTGTCTCTGCCCCTCCCCGACTTGTGCTCTGTCTCCCTCTACCCCCCTCAAAAATAAACATTTTTTTAAAATGAGAAACTAACTTGAAAACAAATAGTATGAACTATTTGTTC
>PJEM01007768.1:60766-91090 GCA_004023845.1 Helogale parvula | reverse complement strand
CCAAAGCGGGTCTGGAGCTGGCGGCATTCCCACTGGAGATGACCTAAAAGCCAGAGCACCCGGGTTGGTGGGGCCCCTTCCTCATTGGCAGGCAGTCTGTGTGGGGTCCGGGGCTGCAGATTAGCTACTGCTTTGTTCATATTCCAGACTGGCTGCTTCTCGCTTCCCCAGGTGATTCCCAGTCTACGGGCTGCTGGGCCCGTTGGTGGCCAGGAGCCTCTCGCAGGTGTGCCCCACTGTGCTTCGCAGCTCACTGCTCAGGGTGCAGGGGCAGCCTTACCCCACCTTAAAGGAAAAAGCCCAGTGCTAAGTCCCTAGATCCCAGTCATGCTTCCCAGACCTTTGGCCTCAGGAACCCCCTGTACACTTACCAGAGGCCCCCCAGAAGCTTTTATCTATGAGGCCTGGGTCAGGTGATACCCACAGTATTAGGAGTTGAATTCTTTTCCGGACAAAATTAAAAGTACACACCCCACAGGCTGCCAGCAGCAGCGCCTCAAGAAAAAGCCAGTGGGTGACAAAGTGAAATGGGTGATCACCAGTGTGGCCGGGAAGTGGTCCTGACCCTGACAGCCCTCTTGCTGAAGGTGAGGGATGGGGTCAAGGGACTAGCAGGGCATGTCGTCCCCTGGTGCCCATCCTCCTATCCCCCCAACCCCTTAGCTTTGTCCCGATGATGAGTTAGAGGCTCCAGCCAGGAGATGGCCCCTGTGCCCGCCCACACAGTGTTCCTGGGACTGGAGGCCCTAGTGGTGCCCTGCAGGCTGCAGAACCGCTCAGGGAGCAGAGTGCCGATGCCCAAGCACCATCTGGGACCCCTGCATCAGTCAGGGGACACATGGTGTTCTGTGTGCTTTGCTCTACCTCTGTAAGCGCCCCCATCCAGTCGGGGATGAGAACCAGTGGTCTGGCCTGCAGGATCGCAGGAAACACACAAAAGGGGTATGAAGGGCCTGGAATGTCTGCTACAGGAAGACAAAGGACACCCACGATGGCGGAGGAGGCCCCAGACTGGCTTTATATTGTGACCGCTGTGCCTCGACTGCCCACACCTCCACCCACGCCGGAAACCACGGCTTGCAGAGGCCGAAGCCCTCCCTGTGGAGGCCAGGGCCCAGCTGGTTCCCAGGGTCCGGGGCCACTTCCCAGGAGCTGCCCAAACTACACGTGCAGGTGCCGCCGCTGCCCCGCGAGCTGCCTTTCGGGAGCCCTGAGCTGGCTTCTGGCCCTGCCTGTGTCACACACTAACAGTGTGGCCCTAGGCAAGTATTGGACACACAAACTTTTGAGGCCCCGCTACAGTCTGGTGTTCTGAGGAGCCCCCTGGCGGCTGCAGCTGGACCGACTGCGAGCCCCACGCGCAGGAACCGCACCGGCTGCGGAGTACGAGGTCCGCGGCGCCTCCAAGCGGGCCGCGAGAAGACTGGGGGGCTTTGGGGAGATGTGGGGGAGCCGAGTCCCGCGCTCGGCTCTTCGGAGGCCAGGGCGGGCGGTGCGCGGGGCAGCAGGAGCACCTTCCTCCTCGGGGACCGCCCGTGCGCTACCTCAAATCCCTAGCCCAGCGCGGGTCACACTCACCAATGCCTCCAGGGTATGGTAACTCAGAACAAAATTAAAGAAGTTTTCCGAAGTGAAAAAGAAAAACGTGCTGAATTGGTTCATTTGTATCAGTGATCAAGAAATAAGACACTGTAGTCTTGGATCCGGCTGAGCCCCACTCAACTGTGAACATCAGCAGCACCCTCTCTATGTCACAGTCGGGTTTCCTCAGCCAGGACACAAATGGGCCCAGAGTCATATTGCTGAAGTGGACTGGGACCAGACAGGAACTTCGAATCAACCCAGTGAGACGAGCAAGTGGACATGAAAACACCTCCGTTTTATGCTATTTTATATTTTTTGCATCCTAGGTGTCAAACTAGGAAATAGCCTAGTCAATAAATAAGAGAGGGCAGGAGCCTGTTAATTTAGGTGCCCGTCAGGATTCCTGGGGCTGACCTACAAGCCAGAAGCTGGGGAGGACGGCCTGAAGCTGTAGGCAAGGGCCGGACCCAGACACAGGCCTTGTCCCTGCCTTCCCACCTTCCTATTCCCCAGACTCTGCCAGGAGGCCTCCTGGACTGTCCCACCCTCAAAATTGTCCTGCCCTTTGCTCATTTACTCAGTGCCCTTTAATTAGTGGGCATCTTCTTGGCAGTTATAATCTCCACACTCCCTTTTTAAAAAAATTTTTTTAACATTCATTCATTTTTGAGAGTGAGACAGAGTGTGAGTAGGGGAGGGGCAGAGAAAGAAACACAGAATCAGGAGCAGGCTCCAGGTTCTGAGCTGTCAGCACAGAACCCGATGCAGGGCTCGAACCCATGGAGTGTGAGATCATGACATAAGCTGAAGTCAGATGCTCAACCGACTAAGCCACCGAGGCACCCTCCACATTTTCTTTTATTATAAAAATTAATTCATACTGTTTGACAGATGTGAACAGTGGAGAATCACTGTAAAGTAACAGAAATGAATGTTCTTTCTCCAAACCCACTTCTTGAAGGTCACTACTGGTAAAGAATATAGCAACCTTTTGAGAAAATTTTATAATTTAAAAACTTTTTTTAAGTTTATTTATTTTGAGAGAGAGAGTGTGTGCAAGCAGGGTAGGGGCAGAGAGTGAGGGGGAGAAAGAGTCCCAAGCCACCAAGGCGTCCTGATAATTTTTTAAAATCTCAGCAGTGTTAAGTGCCCACATTTATGTATGTATTGATATATATTGAAAAAAAATGTTGTATTAGCTCACCAGGTTCAATGATAAAAAAAACCCATGTTAGGTATGTGGTATTTAAGATACAAAACGAACATAAGGGAAGGGAAGCAAAAATAAGATAAAAACAAAGAGAGACAAACCGTAAGAGACTCTTTTTTTTTAAATGTTTATTTATTATTAAGATGGAGAGAAACAGAGCATGAATGGGGAAGGGACAGAGAGAGAGAGGGAGGGAGACACAGAATCTGAAGGAGGCTCCAGGCTCTGAGCTGTCAGCACAGAGCCCGACGCCGGGCTCAAACCCACAACCGTGAGATCATGACCTGAGCTACAGTCAGCCGCTTAACAGACTGAGCCCCCAGCTGCCCCTAAGATACTCTTAAATACAGGGGGGAATGGACTAAATTGGTGAGGGGCACTAAGGAGAACTCTTGTTGGGGGAGCACTAGGTGTTGTCAGTGATGAATCACTACAGGGACACCTGGGTGGCTCAGTTGGTTAAGTGTCCGACTTTGGCTCAGGTCACTTGTGGTTAATGTGTTCGAGCCCCACATTGGGCTCTATGCTGACAGCTCAGAGCCTGGAGCCTACTTCAGATTCTGTGTCTCCCTCTCTCTCTGTCCCTCCCCAGCTCACACTCCGTTTCTGTCATTCAAAAATGAATGAATGTTAAAAATTTTTTTTCTAAAGTGATGAATCACTATATTCTACTCCTGAAATCATTATTATACTATATATCAACTAACTGGGATTTAAATTAACACATTATTACGCTGTGCTACCAAGCCAACAGCTCCTATGCAGAAATCGAATTGAAAACTAACCGAATTTTTCATTATTTCAGGTTCGATTCAGTCAGGCTAGGCAAATGCATCTTCCCTAGTAGTAAAACAAAAAAACTTTTGAGCCTCTGAAGTTGAGAGAAAAGTGTCTTTATTTCGGGAACTCTGATAAATGGAGCTATTGTTTGCTGCATTTCTGATCTATTTCGTGTGTATTTCCTTTCAGGCAAACAACTTGCCTTTCCAAGTAAGCCATTAAATGAAGTAATGCTCACCCTGGAGGATCGAGTTGCCCTTCAATTTCGTATTAGGAGATTCTTGTTCAGTTTAGGAACGCGAAAATCTGTTGTTTTCATTTTATTCTGTGACACACAGTGTTTCCCAACGGGACCAACAATCTCGTTGCCTCTGACCTTGAAGCTTTGGCTTAGAGTTCAGAGCAAGGCTTAATGAATATATAGACAGTGTCCCTGATAGCACACACGGTTCAGAACACACAGGCAGGCTCCCTACCTTCAGGGATAAATCAGGAAAAAGAACGCATGTTGGGTTCTCAGGAAGAAGGCAGACAACAGTCTTCCAACTACAGGAGAGCTGCTGTCAGCTACGTGGAATGTTCTAGTGCGGCAGCTGCTGTTCTCTGGCTGTGAAAACCCAGCTGGGGATATCACTCAGGCAAGTGACTCATCAGGGCAGGAAGGGTCTCATTTGTCTGCCCAGTTGACGCCACACCTTTTGGGAGGGGGTGGGGATGCTATGGACCCTACCAGCTTGCTTTGGATACACGTGCTCAGCTCTTCAAAACTCTGTGGCAGTTCAAGGTTTTCTCCTATGGACGGGACGTAGGATAAAACAAATCTGTGGGGGAACTCCAGGGCTTTTCACTGCCGTGTCTCTACACAGTACCTGCCATTGACCTTCAAAGGCCACACTTGGCAGGAGCCGGCTCCTCTGTGTCCCCTATCAGCTGTTCTCACCCACCTGCTAAGGGCCAGGGCCTGACTTCACGGTGAGGGTGCATTCTAGAGCAGGGCTGTGGGCACGGTCATTCTTAGGGTTATTAAGCCCACAGTGGGCCTTCCCAAGTGTCCAACAAGGCCACACCCCAGGGCTCCCCAGGGTTCGGTGAGCAGGATCTGATGTTTCATTTTGCAACAAGGAGCTCACTTAACCTGCGCCCTGATGAAGGGGCTCAACCACTGTTAAGTCTCAATGAAAAGTAAAAGATTACTGCCCGGAGTGACAGGCTGGCTCAGTCGGAGGAACTTGGGACTCTATATCTCGGGTTGTGGGTTGGAGCCCTGTGTCGGGTGCAGAGATCACTTAAATAAATACACTTAAAAATAAAAGTGCTCTGGCAGAGCCAGAGAGCAGCACCTGTCCAGAACAGGCGGGTTCAGCTACAGGGGCTTCCGGATTCTTTGCTCGGATCCAAGGGATTTTTCTGGATACCGAAAGGTAAAGGCAGACAATTCATAGAGAAAAGCAACACCAACAGTCCCAAATTATATGAAAACCATTGCACGCATACTAAGAAATCCGCAGTAAAACAGATACTATTCCTCAGCAACAGTCTGACAAGGAAATGCCACCAGCAAATCTGAGGGTCGAAAGGCACACTGACACGTCACCTTTCCACCCTGAAAGGGCCTGGCCGCATCTAGCAGACTGGCCTTTGGCCCAGCAATCCTGCCTCTAAGGTTCTGCCCCAAGATCACACTGGCAGCAGGGTGAGAAATGTAGAGCAGCTGGGCCCCTTCGTCGCCCTGCTCCCCACAGCGGGGTCTGAACAACAATTCTTACGGCCCTAACATCTACCTTTGTTACTCTTGTATTTTTTAATTTTTTTTAACCTTTATTTATTTTTGAGAGACAGAGACAGAGCATGAGTGGAGAAGGGGCAGACAGAGAGAGGGAGACACAGAATCCAAAGCCTGAGCCACTCAGGCGCCCCTTACAGTGATTTCCTATGTTGATTTTCCCTGCAACCTTACATTCCTGGAGTAAATTCCATTTGGAGGTGGTGTATCATCTTTTTTTTACATGGCGCTGAGTTTGTTTTCTCTAGTTAAGAAATTTGTTTCTATTTTTATAAGGGGGATTGGTTCTGTGGGGTTTTTTTTTTCCTGGTAATGTCTCTAATTTTTACTTAAAAATTTCATTTTTCCTTAAAACGCAGAAAACCCAAATAGGCCTACGACAAGTAAAGTTAATTAGTACTCAAAAATCTTCCTAACAAAGGGGGTCCCTGGGTGGCTCACTCTGTTAAGTGTCTGTCTGACCTGGTCTCAGGTCATGTCATGATGTCATGATTCGTGGGTTCGATCCCCCGTCAGGCTCTGTGCTGACAGCTCAGAGCCTGGAGCCTGTCTTTGGATTCTGTGTCTTCCTCTCTCTCTCTCAAAAATTAATAAAACATTTTAAAAAATTGAAATAAATAAACATTAAAAATTTTTTTAAATAAAAAAGGATCATTTGACTGTCCTTTCCAAGAATGGCCAAAAGAAAATTTCTTTATAATATTTTGAAGAGTAACTCTGTGTTAAAGTGAATTTAAGACTGAACATAGGGGTAAAGCTCCTGGAATCTGTGTAGTAATCACATACTCATTAAGGCTGACTTCCTGAGAGGCTAAGACACTGTCATTACCCTGGGGAAATGGATGCCTGGTATAGGAGGACCCCATCCATGTAAATATATTGTTCGCTCAAAAAATTAACTATAATTTTGTAAAGAAGAGCCATTGTGTTGGGTTAGGTGTCCCAGGAAACAGACTCGGAGATGGAGATCTGCCTTCACGGGGTTGGGCGTCAGAATTTGCATTTGCAGCAATTCCAGGTTTGAGAACCATACACAGTATCTGACCACGTTAAGCTCTGCAAGATGAATAGCGGGTCATGTGTGGTAGTTTACCACTTGGAGATGCTAATTCCTACAGTTTCCTGGGGAGGCCGGTCTTTGTGAGCCCACGCCACCTACTGTGCAGCCCTGGTTCAATGGAAACCAGACGGATTCGCTGACACACCTCCTTTATGAAATTGCTAATAGGCAGGTTTTCTTTTTATAGATGCGGGAAAATTCCCACCCGTTTTATTTGGTCTGTAGGCCTCAATCTCCTCAATCTAGTTCTCTCCGCTCTAAACAGGATGCCGAGATGGGGAAAGGGATCACCCCTGTTTATGATGAACGCCAGTGTCTGTCAACTTAACTCCACTGACCTCCACTCTGAATCAATGACTTGAGGGTCTAGGGGCGACGGAATGAACTTTCGCTTAAGGAAAAGAAGTGACCGTATATCGGGCATGATCCAGTGCTTGGAGCCGGATGCTTCCTTGTAGGTTGCTAAGTGAGCGCTCACCCCAACGCTCCACCGTGGGCACTGCCGCGGGCAGACTTAATGACTGCACAGGGGTTGGCACACTCGGTGCCCTGCGGGAACCACACAGCCAGCGACCGAGGGCTCTGGGTCAGGTGTCCCCATGGGCCGCACCGCCCGAGCCAGCGCTCACAGCTGCGCGAGTTTCCTTGCCCCTAGTTCACCCCGGCGTTGCTGGAGGGCCGGGGGCACGGGAGCATTAGGGTCTGCAAGTGAGCGCGGGGGGGGGGTAGGGGGTCGGGGACGAAAGGAGCGCCAGGATTTGCAAGCGCTCGCGGTGGCGGGGTGCCGGGGTCTGCAGGCGCTCGGGGAAAAACCGAGGTCTGCATGTGAGTGCTGAGACCGGACTCGGGATTACGGGGCCCCCTCCTCTCCGGGGGGGCCGCCACACCTCCCGCAGCGGGGCCATCCGGACTCCACGAGGAAGCTCCCACGGGAACCTTTAGGGTCCCCGCCGGCTGTGCCGGCGCTCCCTGGCCCGCGCGCACGCACGAACCCCCGACTGGGGCGCCGGGAGGAGGGCGCCTACGGCTACGGAGCGGGCGGCGAGGGGACAAAGGCTGACACCGTATGCGGGAGAAGGAAAAGACGGGAACACACCGGCGGGGCCCGTCTTGGGGAGGTCGGCGGCCTCCCTGGGTCTCGGGGCTCAGGAGGCCCTGAGAGCCACAGACCCGAAAGAAGCCGCGCTCACAGGCGACGCCCACCGCAGCTTCCTCCCCGAACACTATTCACAGACCACTCCCGGTCGAGACCGCGCGGGAAAGCAGCCACCACCTCCAGTAGCCCCACCCGTTGGGTATTCGCAGTCGTTCCTGGCGGCCCGCCTCCCCTGCTCGCGGGCGAGGTTCTCGTTGGCTGAATTCCGCCAACCGTCCGTCCACATTGGTCCGCCCCTCCATTCATCGGCTCAAGACTCGCAGATAGGCGGAGAGCGGCGCGCGGCCCCTCCCCCGCTCGCACGCAGGGCCGTCGGTGTCGGGTCTGGAGGCCCCGCCCCCGTGTGCCGTGTGCAAAAACAAACAGCCGTTAGGGAGGTGGTGCTGGGGGGGCGGGGCATGACTAGAAGACGGCGCGCGATTGGGCGGCCTCCGGCGTTCAAATTAGCAAGGCGAGCGGGGATTGGTCGGGGCGGTGCGAAGCGGGTCCCGGTTATTGTCCGGGCTCCGGCGGCGGCGGCGGCGGCGGTCGGTGCTGCGGAGCGGCGGCTCGGCAGCGGCTCGGCGGGAGCGAGGGCGGGAGCGGCCGAGACCATGGTGAGGGCAGCGAACGGCCGGGCGGCGCTACCTGTTGAGGCTGCGCCGTGCCGCCTCGACTGCCGTGGCTTTGGCGTGGGGCGCGGGGAAAAGGCCCTGCGGCCGGCCTGCGTTCCGGGCGGGCAGGCGGTCTGTCCCCGTGTCCCCGGCGTCCTCCGTGTTCCTCAGCGCGGTGCCTCAGACCTGCGTCCCTCCATCAAGCAGCTGAAATTACGGGCCGGCCACGGGATCTAAAAATAGCGGCGGCGGCGACTTGTCAGCTAGTTGTTGGGATGCTGACGTCGGGGCCCCGGGAGCAGGTGTCCTGCTGGAAGGAGACTCGGTGTCCGGCAGGAAGGGACCCCCCGGCTGGCGCTCCTTCCCTCCCCGGGGCGTGGACTCCCAGCCAGTGCCCCCTCCGCTCCCGGGGCGCGAACCCCGAACAGGTGTTCTCCGCCCCCGGGAGGCGGACCCCAGACAGGTGCCCCCTCCCTCCCCGGGGCGAGGATCCCCGGCCGCTTTCTCCTTCGTACGCTAGAAGCGGGTCCCCGGGACGCGGACGCCCGACAGGTACCCCTCCCTCCCCGGGACGCAGACCCTCAGCCGCCGCGGGGGGGGGGGGGTGGGGGGTGGGCGTGCCCAATCCAGGCCTGAATGGTCCGCTGGCTTCCCGTCTGCGAGCTCACCTGGGCGAGGCGCCCGGCAAGTTGGTGGATGGTGTCCGGAAGGTGACCGCGGCCCCCACACTTGGCAGAGTCCTGGCGTCTGTGAAGGTTCTTAAAACCGTGATTTTACGTCTGCCTCTTTAAAAAGTAAATCAAACGATAAGCTGTAGGGATTGGAATCAGGCTGAAACTGCTTAAGAAGAGTCTATTCGGGCTTTTGCAGTTGGTGGCTTTGGATTGGTAACTAGTTTTTATTTCCTGATTCAGACCTGGAAACACGATGATTGTGATTTTAGATTCATGCTCCCGTTTAGAGGTTTTTACATTTTATTCCCGGGCGGACAGAGCTGAAACAGTTTCTGTATTTGAGAAAGAAAGGAGAATGTGTTGTTATGTAAGCCGAACTCAGAAATCGAAAAAGTGTACAAAATCTTTTTATTGTATAGCAACGTGGTCAGAAGTGATTAAAACATATAAGGCATTCTGTAAAAATCTAGAGTTTTTCAGTTCCTTCTGTTAAATCACTGTCTGCTAAAGCGCTAAATGTAAGAAAGGTAGGAATTAGATGGTTTTCCTGCTTCTAATATCTGCCAAGGCCTGTATTTATTTTTTTTATGTCGTTCTGTAAAATAAACATTAAATCAACTGAGGGATGCAATTGGGGGAGGGGAGATATGTGCATTTGATTTTTTTTTTAGCTTAAAATTTTAAGAAAAGGATTTTAAATGGGAAATGCCATTTCAAAGCTTACCTTCTGCTTCGAAAATGTAAGTCCTTGAGCAGCGAGCCCGTCTTGTAAACTAGTTTGTTGTTTTGTTTTTAACAGTGAAGCCATAATAGACTTAAATGGTAAAATCAAACAGTCCAAAGAGAACATTGGTTTCTCTCTCAAGTCAAATTCTTGATATTCTCTCCCCAGAGGCAAGTAGCTTTTCTAACTTACTGTGTGATCTTCTGGAAATCTCTGTGTACACATCCTCCATAGAGAAGACCCCGTGTTTACGTAAGGAAAGGCTCCTTGCACTGGTACATGCTCTGCCTTTTTCACTGAGAGTGTGTGTGGGTGCTTCTTTATCACGTATCTTTGTCTCGTTTGTTGAAATGGCTGCATAATATTTTTCTTTTTTTATGTAAACATTTATTTTTTTAATTATTTTTTAAAATGTTTTATTTATTTTTGATACAGAGAGAGACAGAGCATGAGAGGGGGAGGGGCAGAGAGAGAAGGAGATACAGAACCGGAAGCAGGCTCCAGGTCTGAGCTGTTAGCACAGAGCCTGACACGGGGCTCAAACCCATGAACGTGAGATCTGACCTGAGCCAAAGTTGGAGGCTTAGCCGACTGAGCCACCCCAATTAATTTTTTTTTGATGTATTATTTTTATGTTTGAGAGACAGAGTGTGAATGGGGAGGGGGAGAGAGAGGGAGACACAGTATCCAAAGCAGGCTCTATACTCTGAGCTGTCAGCACAGAGCCCGACGTGGGGCTTGAACCCACGAATGGTGAGATCATGGCCTGAGCCAAAGCCTGACAGTTAACTGACTGAGCCACCCAGGTGTCCCTTGAGTATTTTTTTTTTTAATGTTTATTTATTTAGAGAGAGGGGTGGAGAGAGAATCCCAAGCAGGCTCCATGCTCGGTGCAGAGTTGGATGTCCATCCAACTGAGCCACCCAGGCATTGGCAGGTTTACTTTTCATTCATTAATTGATTTTACCAACAAAAGATTATTTTATTCAGGAATAAAAGGGAGTTGCAATCTGGGAAAAACAAGCTGTGAACAAAACCATAGGCAAATCCTGGCAGGATTACTTTTTTTTTTTTTTTTTTAACTTTGGCCAGCCAAGCTTGCAGGTAGTTATTTATTTACTTATTCATTTACTGATGTGTTTATTTACTTAACAATGTGGGAGAGAGAATGCTAGCGCACACACATGAGAGGAGGAAAGGTAGAGAGAACCCCAAGCGGGCACCCTGCAGTTATTGCAGAGCCCAACATGAGGCTCGGTCTCAAACTGAGATCATGACCTGAGCCAAAATCAGGAGTTTGATGGAACCAAGAGCCAGACCCCTAACTGATTCACGTAGGTGCCCTTATGTATGTATGTATGTATGTATGAGAGACAGCATACAATTGAGGAAAGGGGGAAGAGAGAGAGCCCCAAGTAAGCACGCTCAGAGCAGAGCCTCTACTTGGGGCTTGATCCCACGACCCTGGAAGCTGAAATCAAGATTTGGCCCCTTCTCTCTGCCCCTCCCTTGCTCACGCACTCTCAAAAATAAACATTTTTAGAAATTAGGAAGAAAAGAGTTGCCCCCTCAACTGAGCGAGCCAACCCAGGTGCCCAAGTATTTATTTTTTTTTAACTATCTATTGATAGTAGGATTTGCTTAACCCTTTTAGTTTAAGAGGTTTTGTTTTTTTAAAAAATACACATACCAAAATTTGCCATTGTAGGCATTTTTAAGTGTTTAAGTGATATTAAGGACACTAATGCTGTTAATCAGCTCCCAAACTTTTTTATCTTCCCAGAGTGAAACTCTGTACCCGTTAAACCGCATCTCTCCATTCCAACCTTCTCTCCAGCCTCCAGCCACTACCATTGTACTTTGTCCCCCTCTGATTTTGACTAGGTACCTCATATAAGAGGAATCCTACCTACAACCTACAACACGTGTCCTTTGGGAACTGGTTTATTTCACTTAGCATCATATCTTGTAGTGCGGACCAGAATTTCCTGTATGTAGCTGAATACTATTCCATCGTATGAGACCGCCCCCTTTTGTTGATCCATTTCATTCCTCAGTAGACACTGGAGCCATCTCTGTCTTGAGGCTCTTGTGAACAGTGCTATATGAACATGCCCGTGTGTCGCTGCATTGAGTCCCCGCCAGTTTCAGTCCCTTGCGCAGAGACCCAGAGTGCAGTTGCTGGGCCAGATGCTAATTCTGTGTTTAATTTTCGGGTTTTATAAGGTGCTTTTTTCTCTCTCTAAAACAGCTAACTTTTTTTTATTTCTTAAGTTTCTCCCTTTTTAGAGAAAGTTTATTTTTGGGAGAGAGAAAATGTGCTGGGAGGGAGAGGAACAGAGGGACAGAGGATCCTAAACAGGCTCCACAAAGACAGCACAGAGCCTGCCATGGGGCTCGAACTCAGGAACTGTGAGATCATGACCTGAGCTGAAGTCGGGAGCTTAATCAGTTGAGCCACCCAGGTGCCCCAGTATGTTAACATTTTAAAAAATCATTTCTTTATGAAATATTTCCAGCATAATTAGTAAATAGTGATATTATACATGTATATTTGAAATTGAGAAAAGAGATCACATATATATATTTTTTAACTACCTGAAGTAAAAGTGGAGAAAATTGCTTCCCAGATGTTTTTGAAATGGCATTTTTGCCTTTTTGCCTTTTCATCAGCAGTTATTGGTTTTTTTTTTTTTTTTTCCTCTTAGGCTGGAGGCAAAGCTGGAAAGGACAGTGGGAAGGCCAAGGCCAAAGCAGTGTCTCGCTCACAGAGAGCTGGGCTCCAGGTAATTGATGCTGTCATAATTCACTGCTGGATTATTATCTTCATGGTTGTAATTCAAGACCCCTAAATGTTTCATTAATTACAAAATTATACTTGTCCTGTGGACCTTTTAATGAGATGAAGTGGTCAAAATTTAAATCCCAGCACAATAGTCTTTTAATTTGTATTCTTTGAAATGAGAATAAGTTATGAAGTGGAATTAAATGAGGTCTTAAAATCTGTTACTTCTAGATTTTAATTATGTACCTGTTTTTTTATAAATTGGGTCACACGAAAGTCGGTATGCTGTGATTTTTCTTTTGGGGGCGGTCTGTGCAGCGGGCATTAACTCCGAGGCAGAGGCAGAGCTCGGGGGAGCACATGGACTGTGCACCCGTTCCCCGAATGTCTCCCCTAAAGCTGCCTTCTGTTTTAGCCTGAGTGATACACTCAAAACACTAAATATTTTCAAACTTGATGTGTTTGAGTGGTTGTAACTTTAATCCACAGACTCAGATATTTCTGAATGAGTGAGAACCACTAGCTAGAGGAGACCCTTTTGAAACAGGACAGTTTGAAGGCCAGACTGTAAGGTTTGGGTTTTCTTCCTCTTGGCACTGGTGAGCCACGGAAGATTGTGGAGCCAGAGGATGACAAGGGCCAGGGGCACTGAAGGAAGGGAGAGAGAACTCACCCTTGACGGGTAATTGGGTGGGCTCTCCTAGGACATTGCATAGCTGTCAGTGACTGAGCACAGCGCAGGAAGGCAGCAGAGGCTGTGCCATGTGTTAGGAGTGAGGGGAGACACCCTTGGCGCAGGGTGCGGTGGAAGGAATAGAAGGCACTTGTGTGTCCCCTGGGGTTGAGAGAAGGGTTTCCCTAAGGCCGAGAAGCCGGGAGTTGGAGCAGGTTGTATTGTAGTAGGGACACGTTGGGAGATAGTAAGTTTAAGGTGAGTCATTTGAAGTCCCCCTGAGACATCCTCCGGAAGATGTCTCCAAGTTGTAGATTGGAGTCCCCTTTCCAAGAGGGGTTATGAAAAGAACTACAAAGTTAAGGTCACGTATGTAAAACTGGGAGCTCGTGCTGTGGGTCAGTCTAGTCCGTGGAGCACGAGAGAGGAACCGGGGGGGGCCTCAGGCGGACCCCACGTGAGGTTGGAGAGTCCCCAGAAGGCTGGACACCGGCCCTTGGCCTACTCTCAGGGAGGCTCAGATCCTCAGGGATTGGGTCTAGAAGTGACTACTGGATTTGGCAGTAAAAGCGTCACGACTGCCCTTCAAGGATGGTGTTTGGCAAAAGCCAAGACTGGATTAGAATAAAATGGTGATAGGTCAGTTAGGGATCTGGGATTTGCTTTTAAGTTTTGCCTTTGGAAAGGAGAGCCACAGTCGGACTGGAGTTGAGTTGTTTGCAGCAAGACTCAGGGAACGGGCACAGCGGGGAAGGGCAGGCGGGTGGGGAGGGGTTGGCAGGAAGGGGGATGGTCGGGCTGTCAGTGCTGGCGAGGTGTCGGGGTGCAGAAAGAATGTAAGAAGGGGGCTGTAGGGCAGAGATGCACTGCGCAGGGACACGTTGGAGAAAGTTCCTGTCCTCGGAGAGTCCCCAGGGGAGTCAGCGTGTTGTAGGGAGGCGTGAAGTCCGCCACCACCTCGAGGCCCATGCACTGGCAGCCACACATCTGGCCCCTTCTCTGACTGTGCCGGCTCCGCGGACCCCCTCGCTCAGAAAGTAGCCCCACAAAGCCTGAGGGGGTTTATGGTTCTCCCCCGTTGACTTTGTCCTCAGAAGGGTGGACGCGAGACGATTTGAGCCCATTTCTGGGACACACACAGGTGCCAGGGACCGTCCTTGCTGAGTAGGTGGGACTTCTGATCCATTCAAGCAAGTTCACGTTCTCCCGTGCCTTGGGTCACGCTCGGAGGTGCGACGGCGAGGCCGTGGTGCTTCCCGCTGGCGATCTGTCTTTCAGTTTCCCGTGGGCCGCATCCACAGACACCTGAAGACCCGCACCACGAGCCACGGGAGGGTCGGCGCCACGGCCGCGGTGTACAGCGCTGCCATCCTGGAGTACCTCACGGCTGAGGTCGGTTGTGCGCAGGGTCGGCCGGTTCAGGAGTGGTGGGAGCCCGCAGGGGTAGGGGGCATCTTCTCGGCCCAGCACCCAGTCCCCAGCCGTGTCAGAAAGAACCTGATGCTCTCGTGCTTAATGTTAAGGCAAAGGCCCACAGTCCTGTTTGCACAGGAGGTGACGGCGTCTGCAGCACTCGGGCACCAGCAAAGAAGCGCTGTGAATGGAAACCACCGTCTCTTCATGAACATGGGGGTGGCAGGGGTTTGCCAGGGTGTCGGGACATATTTAAAACTTCCACATACTTTATGATGGCTCTGGTTACAGACCTGACAAGCCCTGTTCATTCTCTGCGTGGTTGGGTGCATGTAAGATGCTGAGTCTTGGTCAGTGTGACATTACAGGACGATGGGTCAGTTGGGCGAAATTCTTAACACCTGGGTGATAGACCACCCCTTCCTCCATCCCAGCCCCTAAGAAGGAGAACCCCCTGGGGGCCGTGACACGCCTTGCCCTATCTGTTCCTGCCAGGGCAGTATGAGTAGCAAGCAGGCCAGGCGGAGGTAACAGCCAGGCTGATAGAGACAGAGGGAACTCCTTCCGCAGGAACGTGTGGTTGGGACGTCTGGTGTGTGTGAGAGTTGTTAGTGCCGACATTTGGTTACCTTTAGTAGTCCCTGCACCACAGGCCGTGTCTACCTCGTTAAGTCGTGAGCCAGGGACGCAGGGCCCGTCCCCCTCATTCTCCTTCAGCCTGACACCAGTTCGTGTCCGGGGAGCGGCAGACATTTCGGGGCAGGTGCACATTTCATTCATCACCTGGAAGCGTAGTATTCAGACTCCGATGTCCCAGGTCTCATCTAGACTCCCACTTTCTTTCTTCATAGGAACTCTGAGTACACTTTCTTAGGTTAAGACTAGACCACGAGCATTCACATATGCAGTCCACATGTTTTCCAGGTGTCTGTGTTTGGGGTGTAAAGAAAATCCTGAAATCTAAAGTCAGGAGTCATTGCTTTTCAACCTTGGCTTTACACTTGGGGAGCTTTCAAGAGACAGCAGTGCCCAGACCGGTCAGAGACTTTCAAGGACAGAGCAGGGGTCCCAGCTGCTTCTGACCCGCACAGGGCTTCCTGCTGCTCTGTTTAAGTGAGGCTCCGTTGAGTGATTTTTATAGGACTTCCATCAAAGGTTTCATAATGCCAGTACAGTCTCTGGAGGCAAAACAAATTAGAAATGCACTTTTTATGGCCCGCTGGGCCTTTGAAATTGCTTTAGTAGAAAATTCCCATTCTAGAATAAAAGGCTTCTAGTATATTGCCTTTGGGTTAGAGGACCCAGTGATGTTAAAAACCCTGAATAGGAAATACTATTTTTTAAGATAAATTTACTAATTTTTAAAAAAATTTTAAGTGTTTGTTGGAAACCAATTTGACAATAAACTATTTAAAAATAAATAAAATGTTTATTTTGGAAAGACAGAGCAAGTGGGGGAGGGGCAGAGAGAGAAGGGGACACAGAATCGAAAGCAGGCTCCAGGCTCTGAGCTTTCACCACAGAGCTTGACGCGAGGCTTGAACCCACAAACCATGAGATCATGACCTGAGCTGAAGTCTGATGTTTAATCAACTGAGCCACCCAGGCGCCCCTCCCTTTTTAAAAATAAATTTACCAATTTTTTTTATAGGAAGTTATTTTAAATTCTATGTTAAAACTTTTCTCCAAGTACTAAGAAATAAGTTCCATCCATTAATGGCTATGCAAAAATAGACTATAGGGCCATACTGAAATCACAATTTTCCTCAGTGTTCACATTCGGAATCTTGACTAGGGGATAGTGTTACACCTCAGCCTTCTTTCTGGAGAAGTGGGTTCTTGGTCTGCCTCTCCAGAAAATGAATAAGGGAGATACCAGCAAAGTAACGAGATCTCTACGAAAGCATCAGAAATAAGAAGTCCACGTTACTGGTTTATACGTGTGCGGGTCTTCTGTGCAGACGCTGTACGGGTCTGTGTCCCTGTGACTGCAGGTCCGCGCTCACCATCCCACACTTGAGCCTCTGATCCGCCGTCTCCCTGTGCCTTGCAGGTGCTGGAGCTGGCGGGGAACGCCTCCAAGGACCTCAAGGTAAAGCGGATCACTCCGCGCCACCTGCAGCTCGCAATCCGAGGCGACGAAGAGTTGGACTCCCTCATCAAGGCGACCATCGCCGGGGGTGGTATGTAGGGTCTCCTCTCCCGCCCAGGTGGCTGTTGGCCTTTCAGTGACCCTAGAACACACACGGACTCTGACTCCAGGATTCCTGGAGTTTGGAGTCTGTTACAGTAAAGGCTCCTTTCATTCTGATCCCAATAAACATTCCCGCTTGCGGCCTGATACAGTGCTGCATTAGTTTAGCACGTTCCTCGTCTAAATCTCATGTATGATCCCTAAAACCTGGGGTTTCAGGTATTTCCCATACCCTCATAGTGGTGGCTTCAAAATGATCTTGAGAACCAGCTCACTGTGATGCCCTTGGAAGTCAGGGCTGAGGTGAACGAGTGAGTCTGGGTCACTGAAGGCGAGATGTCTGCCGGGGTTCAGAATCCCTTCTGGGTCACCTTTGGAGAAGCTCTTCAAAGCTCTGCTTTTTTTTCCCCCAAAGCCCGTCAAAGCTGTGTTCTATGTAGTTTTAGGGGGGTGCGCAGACCTCGAGAGAGGGAGCCCTCGGCATGGGTGCCTCCACGGGGTCAGCGTGTGAAGGGGCCTTCAGTAGACTCTTTGGCCGGGGGGTTGCTCGTGGAGGCCTGGAAGTGGTACGAGGCCCCCAGAGTCATTCATAGGTTTCCTTTTCTTCCAGGTGTGATCCCGCACATCCACAAGTCTCTGATTGGAAAGAAGGGACAGCAGAAAACCGCTTAGAGGGCTGTTTTACCCAGCCCTTCTCCTGTCACTGTACTGTAACTGGGACAGAAGAAATAGTGGGGACATGGGGGATTTTTAAAAGAGGCTGAAGGAAAAGCTTAGACAATTACTGTAGACACAATAAGAGACGTTTGTATGTTCTTAGGCTCAAAGTTTGATAAAGTACCTTTCCGTGTGGCAGCGCTCGTGTGGTGATTGGCTAGGTTTCTTCCGTGTGTTTTATACAAAAATGGAATTGATAAACCATTTTTTACAAAAAGAATCGGTCTCAAAACTGTTCTGTTCATGATGTGTTGGAAATATTTTGCTCACACTTAAAATTTTTTAAAATTTCAACTCATTTATTCTATATTCAGAATAATCTTTAAAAAAATTTTTTTAACATTTATTTATTTTTGAGAGACAGAGACAGATCATGAGCAGGGAAGGGGGAGAGAGAGGGACACACAGAGTCGGAAGCAGGCTCCAGGGTCTGAGCTGCCAGTACAGAGCTCGATGCGGGGCTCCAACCCACAAACCGTGAGATATGACCTGAGCCAAAGTCGGACACTCAACCAACTGAGCCAGCCAGGTGTCCCTATATTCAGAATAATCTTAAAACAGAGGTTAGGAATACAGATTTCCCAGGGCCGAGACCATGTTACCGGGTGTTACCATGTCATCAGGTGCCATCTGCTTGCGGTACAGCCTGTCCAGTCACACACCACAGAAGAAGGGAGCCGCAGAGCGACCTCAGCACAGGAGAATGCGTGCACTGAGAGTTGATGACTAGGGTAGCAGGTCTGAGCACCGAGCACCTACTACGGCAGGCCCTGCACTAAGTGCTTATGATCCAGAGACTTCATTCCCCTCACGTTTAAAGGTGTGCAAACCAGGCTTCCCGGAAGTTACTTGCTGGAAGAAGTTACCTGGTAGGACACGCAGGGCTGGGGGACAGGCCTAGATTGGCAGAGCCGGAGCCTACTCTGAGCAGATTCAGAGTCCAATTTATCATAGTTTTTGCTTTTACTTAAACTCCCCGCTTTTAGTGGTCTTTTATTGATATATTAACATTCAGCAATTTGCCATATTATAAAAAATATTTTACTTTGTCAGCTTTTAAATAACTTGTAAGGTTTAATGTTAGTTAATGGTCCATTAGAAAAGACTTTTCTGCTTGGAAGTCTTCATTAAAAAAAGATGTTTTAATGTTTTATAATCTAACTCTATCAAAACAAAGCTCATTTTTTAAAAAAAACTTATTATGGAAATTTTCAAAAATACAGAAAAAGAAAGAGAACAGTATAATGAACCCCCATGTACTCACCCCCCCACCTCAGACAGTCGTCCCGCTTCAGCGCTGTTTTACCTTCTTGCTCCCCAGGTCCCGCCTCCCAGCAGGTTGTTTGAAGCCGTATCAGGCACGATTTTTTGGTCATGTCTGTACATTTAAGTGTATGTCTTTAAAGATGGGGCACTTTTTAGGCCAGAATCACGATCTTAAGATTTTTTTTTTTTAATTTATTTATTTTGAAGGGGAGGAACAGAGCGAGAAGGAGACAGAATCCCAAGCAGGTTCCGAGCTGTCAGCACAGAGCCTGATGTGGGACTTGAACTTACAAACCGTAAGATTATGACCTGAGCCGAAGTTGGACACTGAGCCACCCGGCACCCAAAGATGGTATCTTACAGTCGGCACCCAAAACGGTATCTTATAGTATCAGATCTATTCAACACGTCTTCCTATCAATTTGTTTATGGTTGGTTGGTTGGTTGGTTTGGTTTGTATGAAGATCCAGACATTCTGTATCTTTTTTTGTTTCTTTTTGAGAGACTTGTGTTCTGTATCTTTTTTTTGTTTCTTTTTGAGAGGCGTTTGGGCAGGAGTAGGGGAGGGGCAGAGAGAGGGAGATGGGATCCAACACAGGCTCCAAGCTGTTAGCACAGAGCCCAGTTCGGGACTGGAACTCACGAACTGTGAGATCATGACCTGAGCCAAAGTTGGACACTGAACCAACAGAGTCACCCAGGCATTCCTGTCTTTTTTTTTTTTTTTTTAAATATCTTTTATTTCTTTTTGAGAGACAGAGACAGTGCGAGCAGGGGAGGGTCAGCAAGTGAGGGAGACACAGAATCTGAAGCAGGCTCCAGGCTCTGAGCTAGCTGTCAGCACAGAGCCCGACGCGGGGCTTGAACCCACGAACCGTGAGATCATGACCTGAGCCGAAGCCGGACGTTCAACCGACTGAGCCACCCAGGCTTTTTTTTTTTTAAGATTGCTTAATCTCTGCACCCAGCACGGAGCTCAAACTCGCAACCCCAAGATCGAGCTGCATGCTCTACCAACTGAGCCAGCCAGGCGCCCTAATGTGTTACAGATCCTAGATTTTGTTGATCCCTCTATCTTTGTAATCTAGAGGTTTTTCTTCCCTCTTTTTCTTATAAGTAAAAAAAATTTTTTTTACATTTATTTATTTTTGAGAGAGAGAGAGAGAGCACAAGTAGGGGAGGTGCAGAGAGAGAGAGAGAGTTACATAAAGATACAGAATCCGAAGCAGGCTCCAGGCTCTGAGCTGTCAGCACAGAGCCTGATGCAGGGCTCAAACTCATGAACCATGAGATCATGACCTTAGCCAAAGTTGGATGCTCAACTCACTGAGCCACACAGGCGCCTCTATTTTTTTCTTATAATTTTTTAAGACATGGAGTTGTTTTTGCTACAGAATTGTCTCTGTATTTTACAGAATGCTTCCTACTGGTGCTTGAGATATCCCCTAGATTTCCTGGAACTGGACAGATCTTGAGGAGTTGTCTTTCGTTGTGTTTTGCTTCCTCACAAAAATAACTCATAGGTGACATTGTGTCCTTCCTGCTGTATCCTGTCAGGGGGCACCTAACACCTGCTGTGTGAAGACTGATGGTCGGGCTATGCCAGCCTGCTCCCCCGAGGGGCTCGCAGCGGCCACCGGCCTGCAGTGCCCAGATGCAGCATTCCATGGGGGGCGCCGGCGGGGAACACGCTCGTGATCCTTCTGCGTCCAGAATTCCTACAGACCTTCTCTTTGGTTTACAAGGCAGGAATAAGAACATTTCAAATTTGGATTAAGTTATCTCAGCACATAGTTTTGAAATTTCAATGTTGAGTGGGCCCTTGGTTATCCTTCTATGAAGTTTTAGTAATTTCCAGAAGCCAAAGTAACAACAGCAAAGAAGGCAAAATAGAGAATAGTGAGTTTTCTAGGTAGTTGCTTCAGATACCAACTTCCCTTTGGTAGTTGTTTGAGGGGTTTCTAGAATTTATTTTTTTAAGAGAAGGAATTTTTTTTAAGCTTATTTTGAGAGCTAGAGAGCGAGTTGGGAAGGGACAGAGAGAGGGAGAGAGAAACCTAAGCAGGCTCCATGATGTCAGCACAGAGCCCCCCACGGGACTCAATCTCAGGAACTGTGAGATCACCACCTGACCTGGTCACCCAGGCGCCCCTTGTTTTCTAATGGAGACAAAGTCCCGCAGCTGGGTCCCACCCCCCACTGGTGGTCCTTGTTGTCCTGCATGTCCCTGGCCCCACTCACAGGGCCCGGGTGTATTTCGACTCGCACAGCACCGCCGCAGAAGTGGAGACACGGAATGGTCCACTTCTGGCTTTGGAGCCTATTGTGGGGCTTGTTGGGATTCTTATTTTGTTGAAGTCTAATGGGCACACAACACAGTTTCAGGCATGCAACTTCATGATTCCACGGGTGTGCAGACTGGCACGACCGCCGTGAGGCCCAGTGAACAGCTTGCCCACACACTTAACACTCCCGTGAGGAAAGCTGTTCTGATCCCTCTCTGCAGGTCTCAGCTCCACCATGGGGACCGTGGGCTGTGGGCACACAACAGCCCCGCGGGTCCTCCTCGTGGTACAGTGGACCCCTGCACCCTCTCCGCCTGCTCCCCACCTCCGGCAACCAGCAACCTGTTCTCTGGATCTACGAGCCGCAGTTTTGGTTTCATTTGTTTGGGAGTTTAAGATTTTATTTTTAGGGGTGCCCAGGTGGCTCAGTCGGTTAAGCATCCAACTCTTGGTTTCGGTTCAGGTCATGATCTCATAGTTCATGTGTTCAAGTCCCATGTTGGGCTCTTTGCTAACAGCTCGGAGTCTGCTTAGGATTCTCTCTCTCTCTCTCTCTCTCTCTCTCTTTCTCTCTCTCTCTCCCTGCCCCTCCCCTGCTCACTCTCTCTCAAAAGAAACTAAAAAAATAAATTGAAAAAAATTTATTTGTATTATTATCACATTTTATTTAAATCCAAATTAGTTAACACATAATGTAATATTGATTTCAGGAGTAGAACCCAGTGATTCATCACTTACATATGACACCCAGTGCTCATCACAGGTGCCCTCCTTAATATCCGTCACCTATTTAGCACCCCCCAACTTCCCTCCATCAGTCTTCAGTTTATTCTATTTATGAGTCTCTCAGGGCGCCTGGGGGGCTCAGTCAATTGAGCGTCCGACTTCAGCTCAGGTCACGATCTCGTGGTTCGTGAATTTGAGCCCCGTATCAGGCTCTGTGCTGACAGCTCAGAGCCTGGAGCCTGCTTCGGATTCTGTGTCTCCCTCTCTCTCTGCCCTTCCCCTGCACACGCTGTCTCTCTCTCAAAAATAAATAAAACATTAAAAAAAGTTTTTTTTACAAAAAAAGAGTCTCTTATGGTCTGCCTCCCTCTGTTTTTATTTTTCCTTCTCTTCCCCTTGGTTCATCTGTTAAGTTTCTCAAATTCCACGTATGAATGAAGTCATATGATATTTGTCTATCTCTGATTTCACTTAGCATCATATACTCTAGTTCCATCCACACAGTTGCAAATGGCAATATTTCATTCTTTTTCAGGGCTGAGTAATATTCTGTCATATACCGCACCCTCTTTATCCACTTATCTGCCGATGGACACCTAAGTTGCTTTTGTATCTTGGCTGTTGTAAATAATGGACCAATACACATTAGTAGTGCAGATCTCTTTTCAGATTAGCATTATCATTCTCTCTGGGTAAATACCCAGTAGTGGAATTACTAGGTGACATGGTATTTCTATTTTTAATTTCTTGAGGACCCTCCATACTGTTGTCCAGAGCAGCTGCACCAGTCTGTGTCCCCACTGGCAGTGCAGGAGGGTTCACCTTTCTCCGAGTCCTTACCAGCACCTGTTGTTTCTCGTCTCTGGTATCTTGTGTTTTGTTTGTATTTCCCTGATGATGAGTGATGTGCAGCACCTTTGCATGTGTCTGGTGGCCTTCTGTATGTCTTCTTTGGGAAAATGTCTATTCAAGTCCTCTGCCTTTTTTTTTTTTAAAGCGGAGCTCGATACAAGCCTTGAATTCATGACCCTGAGATCAAGACCTGAGCTGAGATCAAGAGCCAGATGCTCAACCGACAAGAGGCCCCCAGGTGCCCCTCTTCTGCCTGTGTTTTAATTGAATTGTTTATTTGCTGTTCAGTTGTAGGAGTTCCTTATATATTTTGGATATTAACCCCTTATCAGATAGATGGTTTGCAAATATTTTTAAAAAATTTTTCATGTTTGGGGCGCCTGGGTAGCTCAGTTGGTTAAGCCTCTGGCTTCAGCTCAGGTCATGATCTCACGGTTTGTGGGTTTGAGCCCCATATCAGGCTCTGTGCTGACAGCTAGCTTGAGATTCTGTATCTCCCTCTCTCTCTCTCTGACCCACCCCTGCTCGCGCTTTCTCTCTCAAAAATAAATAAAAAACGTTAAAATAATAAAATAAGGGGCCCCTGGGTGGCTCAGTTGGTTGAGCCTCCGACTTCGGCTCAGGTCAGATCTCACATTCGTGGGTTCGAGCCCCGCATCGGGCTCTGTGCTGGCGGCTAGCTCAGGGCCTGGAGCCTGCTTCCAGTTCTGTGTCTCCTTCTCTCTCTGCCCGTTCCCTCTCATGCTCTGTCTCTCTCTGTATCAAAAATAAATAAAACATTTAAAAAATAAAAATAAAAAAATAAACATTAAAAAATTTTCATGTTTGTCTTTGAGAGAGAAACAGAGCAGGGGAGAGGCAGAGACAGAGGGAAACACAGAATCTCAAGCAGACCTCAAGCTGAGCTGTCAGCACAGAGCCTAACATGGGGCTCGAACCCACAAACCACAAGATCATGACCTGAAGCCAGCTGAGCCACCCAGAGGCCCTGCAAATACTCTCTCCTGTTCAGTAGATTGTCTTTTCATTTTGTTCATAGTGCAGTGGTTCTTTTTTGACATTTTATTATGGAAACTTTTTAACATGCAGAAAAAATAATTATGCAGTCATTAATTCTCGTATCACCTAGCATCTACAATTAATACTTTAAAATATCAGGGGCACCTGGGTGGTTCAGTCCGTTAAGCATTTGACTCTTGACTTCAGCTCAGGTCAGGAGCCCATGGTTCATGGGAGTGAGCCCTGTCTTGGGCTCATAGCTGACATCACAGAACCCTAAAACTAAAAAAAAGCCAAAAAGTGAGTTTTATAGTGTGTAATTGTCATTTCCGTAGTCCTTTTTTTCATTTTTGAGTGTGCACAAGTGAGCAAGGGAGGGGCAGAGACTGCCAAGCAGGCCCCGTGCTGTTAGCACAGAGCTCAACATGGGGCTCAAACTCAGAAACTGTGAGATCATGACCTGAGCCAAGACCCAGAGTTGGATGTGTACCTGAGCCATCAATTATGCTAAGAGAAATGACAGTATGGATGGGCCCCAGGTGACTCACTCCTGCTCAAAACAAGCGGAAACGGTTGCCCAGAGCAGGGAAGCCAAGGCCTTTGCACTTGTGGGTTCTTGGCGTGGACCTTTCCCTCACTTGGTAAACTCTCCAGGAAAGCCACGCAGGAGGACGAGGTGTCATTACAGGCTAGCACCATGTAACCAACCCTTGGCAGCTGCCCCTTGGAAAGGTGCTTCCTGTTCTACTTTGGTTACAGGTTTTTCCATTAGCCGGCACAGTGCATTGGGATCAGAATAAACACAATCAGTGACTAGGTGTGCGTGATCAAGGGCTTCTCCCAGGAACAAGTGAGGTTGGGTTGATGGTGTATCACCACCTGGACACAAGCCATCCATGGACATTAGAGGTCACCAAGGGGACAGGGAACACCCAGAGGCACTAACGTCTGGCACAGAAGGAAGCAGTCAGCTGCCTGACAAATAGCAAACACTCTCACACCATCAAGGTAGAAATGGCTTCTGTGTCAAGAGCCCCAGTGGGGAGAGCCTTGCAGGGAGAGGAGACTGTCCTCTCTCTAGGCGGGGACAGGTTCCCTTCAGCCTGTGCAGCTAGCTCTCAGTGCAATCTAAAGCCCAGTTCTGGGGGTGTCTCAGTCAGTTGGGTGTCATCGGCTCAGGTCATGATCTGTTTGTGGGTTCGAGCCCCACGTTGGGCTCTGTGCTGGCAGCTCAGAGCCTGGAGCCTGCTTCAGATTCTGTGTCTCCCTCTCTCTGCCTTGCCTCTGCTCATGTTGTCTCTCTATATAAAAAGTGAATAAAAACCAAAAAAAATTTTTAAATAAAGCCCAGTTCTCAAGGGGAAGGGTCTCCCCTCAACTAGGCCTTACAGCTCTGGACAGTGAGGTCCCACATTGAGTGACTGTGGGACCTAGACTGGGCCAGGAGGGGATGAAAGCACCAAGCCCCCCAGAGGCCTGGCTCTACCAGACTTTGTCAGCAATTCCAGAGTTGGGCTTTATTGCACACCTACATGTTGCCCTGATTCTGCATCCCCAGAACCTAAGGCCCAACACCCTAGTTTTCCCCACCAACAAAAGGGGTTGTATAAAGAAGCAATTATCATCTCCTAGAAGCAAACACCCTCTTCAAACTTCCTTCAGGCGTCCACAGCAGGTACTTGGGGTTCTAGAAGAGGGATGGAAGATTAGTGCTCCACTTGTTACAGCGGCAACTTTGGTGGTGCCCATCCACATGCCAGGTGGGAATTCCCCACAGCTTCCCCTAGAGGAGCACCTGTCCCGCCTGCCCAGTCACCACCACTTTCCTTCCTTACCCCCACTCCCATCTCCAGCACCCTCCCAGCATGCCCCCTAGGGACCTCTGGGCCAGGGAAGCAGAAACAGCTGTGAAATTAAGCAAACCACAGTGTCCCTTAAAATGCAAGCTGCAGGACCCCCGCACAAGGACAGACAAGTGTTGTTTAGCTTTTATTTCATGATCATAAACTTCACTCTGCAATCCAGCTAAACTTGGATGGGGGTAAGGAGGACATGGACCCGCAAAACTGCAGCAGGAGCACAGGGATTCTAGGAAATTCCGAGCAGAGGGGGGCAGAGGGGCGCTCTCCCGAGCTACAGAAGGAATGGTCTGGTAGTTACAATAAAACACGAGTCAAACGTATCAGATTTGTCCGCAGTCAGCAATGGTGATCTTCTTGCTCGTCTTGCCGTTCCTGGACCCAAAGCGCTCCATGGCCTCCACGATGTTCATGCCCTCCTTCACCTTGCCAAACACCACGTGCTTGCCATCCAACCTGGAAGCAAGACTGAGATCAGCCCTGGTGCCCAGAGGCCACAAAGCTTGTGCCGTGCACCAAGAGATCAGAGCCCCACAGACCAATATAGCACCCCCAAAACAGCTTGAATAGCTTATCCAGCCTTCAGTACCTGTTAACTGGGACTAAACACTGTCAACACTTCATCCTTCTAACAGAAATGGCAACACCAAAGTCAGAAGATTCTCCAACTGCTGGCAAAACTCTTGAATTTAGGGGCAACCTGAGTGGCTCCGTGGGTTAAGAGTTCAGCTTCAGCTCAGGTCATGGTCTCACAGTTCGTGAGTTTGAGCCCTTTGTTGGGATCTGTGCTGATAGCTCGGAATCTGGAGCCTGCTTTGGATTCTGTCTCCCCCTCTCTGCCCCTCCCACGGCTACATTCTGTCTTCCTCAAAAATAAACATTGAAAAAGGAAAACAAAAATACCAAAATCCCTGAGCCATCAAGCAAAACTACCACTCTTTTGTTGTTTGTATTTACTTGTTTTTTAAAATTGTTGATTATCATCTCTACCCCCAACCTGGGGATGAAGGGTTGCACCATCACAGACTGAGCCAGTGGGTTCACCCAAAGTACCAATCTTAACTACTCAGTTATGTGCCTGATTTTGCTACCCTGGGATCTTGCTTTTTCGCATCCCTCTCTGGAGAAAAATGGGGAGAGGCCGAAGCACTCAGCACTGCTTTGGGTGGAGCTCCACCCTTACCACTCAGTTTTGGCGGTGCAGATGAAAAACTGGGAACCATTCGTGTTGGGTCCAGCGTTGGCCATGGACAGGATGCCAGGACCTGTGTGCTTCAGGATGAAATTCTCATCATCGAACTTCTCCCCATAGATGGACTTGCCTCCAGTGCCATTATGGCGTGTGAAATCACCACCCTGTGGAGGTGAGCAGAACCGTCACTTCCGGCAACACTGTCAGAAAACACGCCAAGTCTGCAGGGACCTGGCTTCCGACTCAAGTTTAAAGGGACTAGAAAGTGAAGGCGGACCATACTGGTAGCAAACAGTGCAGGCGCAATTGCGCTGCACTCTCCTAGCTCAGTCCCGATCTCAGACAGTGGCCCGAAAGAGTCTGCAAATTTCATACCTGGCACATAAAGCCCGGGATAATCCTGTGGAAGCAGGAACCTTTGTAACCGAATCCTTTCTCCCCAGTGCTCAGAGCACGGAAGTTCTCTGTAAACAGACAATTTTTGGTCACATCCTCAACTTTTAAAACCAGCACACCTGAGGAGGAGTTAGAAAACAGAACTGACCTGCTGTTTTGGGGACTTTATCTGCAAACAGCTGTAAGAAAAAACGGGGCGTTAATGCACATGTCCCTCAACACGACTGGGGGGACTGGGGGGACGGTCCTGAGCACGAGTTCGCTTTCTCGCCAGAAGAGAATGCTTCTGCACTAACTACTGGGCCCCATACCAGACCGCTGCCCGAGGCGTCGGGCCCCTGTGGGGTCGGGCTGAGGAAAAGAGGACCCCCCCCACCCCATATCCAGCACCCCAGCTGGACCCCAGCACTACGGACCTGGCCCCCACCCGCGGCGGAGAACGACCGTAGGGAACAGCGGGGCTCCCGCAGGACCCCTCCTCCGCGGCCGCGCGGGCTGGACGCGCTGGTCTCTGGCTCGCCCGCAAGGACAGCCGGTCGAGCGCCGGTCGAGATCACAGGCCTTTTCGAACACGTGCGACCGAACCCTCCTCTCACTGAGCAGGCGCCGCCATCTCAGGGCCGGGAGTTTGGGCCCCGAGCGGGACGTGCACCCCAGTCAACGCGAGTCTCCGGGTGTGCATCTCAGCCTGCGCTCCATCCGCGCGTGATCCCCACCCCGCCCCACGCCGAGCCCCGGCTCCCGTCCAGGCCATTCCCGCGGGGCCGCACCCCGAGGGCCGCGGGTTCCCGGGAGGCGGTTGAAGGAATGGGACCGTTGGGCGCGGGCGGGGCCGGCGTCGTCGACGCGGGGCGGGGGCGCCGCCGGCTTCCGCCGGGCGGGGCCGGGCCCGCTTCCGCAGTGCGCCCGCTGCCGCCTGGGGCCCCGCACACTCCTGTGGCCGCGCCCGCGGGCATCACCCACACCCAGCCCCCACCACCACCCCGCGCGGCCCGAGCACGTGCGCGCCGCCCCGCCTTTGTCCACCGTTGCCCCTCCCCCGCCGCCCCCGGCCTCCCAAAATGGCCCCTCGTCAGGAAATGGCGCCTCCCGCCCGCCCGCGCCCCCCGCCCGCCGCCGCAGCCGCCCCAGAGCCGCCCACGCCCGCCCGACACACAGCGCCCACCCGCCGACCTCGAAGGAGACGCGGCCCAAGGGCTCGCCGTCCACGGCGATGTCAAAGAACACGGTGGGGTTGACCATGGCTGAACAGCGCGAGGAACTCCGGGGCGGCGGCGTCTGCAAGGCGGCACGAGCCCCACCGCTGCCCTCTTATATAGCCGGCCGGGCCCCGCCCACAGCCGGTCGCGCGCCCGGATCCTGACCAATCGTGACAGCGGGCCGGCCTGAGTGATAGTGCGGCTGGCCTACGAACTGAGACGGCGCCGGAGGGGCGGACCGGTGGCGCGCGTGCGCGCAGGCGGCTGAGGCAGGTTCCCGCCCGCGGGCTCCGTCGCGGCGCTGCGGCGTGGGGACTGGGACGGTGGCCGGGCGCTGGCGCAGGGACGGAGGCCCGGGGGCCGGCAGAGCCCAAGGGGACGCAGGGAGCTGGGGTTGCGGCGCGGGCGGATCCACACAGCCCGACGATCAGGGTGTGTCCCCATTGCGCAGAGGGGGCAACTGAGGCGAACGCAGGCCTCAAGGTCGCGCCGCCCAGCCAAGGTCGCCCGCGCCCCCGCCGCACTGCGCCCCTATCATCCCGCCAGCCCGCGCGCGGCTTGCGCGCAGGGGTCCTAGGGGCATCGCTTTTTATCCAGCGCACGAGAGGCGCCGCCGCCCCCGTCTGAGAGGTTACGAAATGCTTCCAAAATGTCCTACTTTCCGAAAATATCTTACACAGTCCGCCTGCATTTTCTCCAGCAGGAAGACGTTGACTGGAGAGCCTGGCAGACTCGTACCTGCAGAGGCGCTGTGCGCTCTCCCGCCCTCCTTCCCCGTCCTGCGCCTCTGCGCTCCCGCACGTGGGGTCAGGCCGGCGGTAATTCGGTCCCCTATGCATGCGGAGCCCGGAGGAGGGACTTGATAGATTCTCGTGCGCCCCTAAGTTGCAATATCCAGAACGTCATCTGTATCCAACTCGGTTTCTTCCCCGTACAACTGGTGAAGCCTTGGAATGCGACGGGTGTCGGGCGTCCTGCATCCCACGGGTCCCTAGCTGCCACAGGAGGGCACCTGGGCTGGGGCTTCGAGCCCCCACTGACACACGTGCTAAGGAGGCTTCACCGTGGGAGGGGCCCGCCCGGGGAGTTCCCAAAGCCAGACCTGGAAACCGCTTCCCCCCCACCCCCACCCCCCGCCCTTCTCACCTGGTGCTTTGTGACCTTGAAGTTGCTTCTTCCCCTGTGACTGAAAACAAAACACCCAAGGCCCTGAGACACTGGCGCCCATTCCCTCCTCTGCTAACGCTAACCATTGCGGCGGCTAGGGACCCTTCCTAAGAGAGGAAGGAGTGTGTGGATGAGAAAGGAAACCAGCCTGTGTGACTTCCCTCTGGCCACTGAGGGTCCTGCCTTCTTGTAACCGGCAGTCTCAGCAAAGCCACAAACGAATTCAAGAAAACTAAGGTGCACCACTTTGTTTCCGGGGAGTCAGTGTTGTAGGAATCCTTCATTAGCCTTATCTGTGGAACTGCACTTCCTAACCAAAAAGTAGGGACAGGCCCAGAGCCTCAGGAACGTGGGGCTGTCTCTGCCGTGTTGGGATGAACCAGGCTGAATCCAGCAGGGTCCCAAGGGGCCAGCCACTGGTGCTCTGTACCCGCCAGCACAGTGCTGTGGCTTTCTTCCTACAGTGGATTATAAACAAAACTCTCCAGAGCATCTCTGAGCAACAGAGAGGGTAATAGGGAGAAAATCGGGTTATTGAAAACATTCAGAAAACAGCTTTGGAAGAGGGTGACTCAACTCCGATGTGCCTCTTGCCTAGGGAACGGCGTGGTCACCTTGCTTCTGCTGGGACCACTGGTGATCTCACAGCCCACTGTCCCAGGGCTTTGTGGGGGGCAAACCTTCACCGAGGCTACCCTCCATCAGGCAGGTGTCCACACCCCTACAGCTCCCTCGAGGCTTTGCCTCATCTCTCCTGCTTTCTCCAGCTCTGCCTTTCCCTGTGAACGCCTCCACAGATTACTCCCGTGTCAGAGTTACATGTTTGATCGTGTCCTGTTCCATGCACACCTGCACGGCCAACCTCATCCGTTCCGGAAGCTCAGATCATCAGGAAGCTTCTAAATCTACCCCAGAGCCCACAGCTTGCTCTAGGGTTCCTAGGGATCCTCCCTGCTCACCAGGTCCTCCTCACGAGTGAGCCCCTCACAGAGCTCTGCCAGTTCCCTCCCCAGACCACAGCCTTGGGCGCTGCCCTC